>JABUQX010006722.1:60000-85000 GCA_015478945.1 Trachelipus rathkii
ATAAAAAAAATTAATAAATGCAACAGAAATTTTTTCCGTAATGTATATCCAAAAATTTAAGCCGTAATATATAGATTATATTTTATCAGTTTAATAATTTTTAACGGTTTTGGATAATTTTTAAAAATTTTTGACGGTTTTGGACTTAATTTTTTTTGTTGCATTAAGTATATTTTTAGTTATGTCCTTATTTAAACTGAATTATATATATATATATTATATATATATATATATATTTTTTATAAAATATATATATATATATATATATTATAATATATATATATTATATATATATATATATATATATATATATATATATATATATATATATATATATATATATATATATATATATATATTAGTATATCCGTTATATGTATCTTTAAAACTATTAATGCTAAAGTAAAACGGAATAAAATTGTTGGAATGCTGGTCCAATTTTTTAGTACGGAAATGTAAAAAAAAAAAAAAAAAAAAAATATATATATATATATATATATAATATATATATATATATATATATATATATATATATATATATATATATATAAATAAAATATATATATAAATAAAAATATATATATCAAAAAATACAATAGCTACAGAGAAAAGGAATACATTTTTTGGAATGCCTGGTAAAATTTCACATAGGAAAATGTAAAAAAAAAAAATAAAAAATAAAATAAATTAATTGTAATATATAGTAATATGATTAAAAGGCTATTTTAGAGACCTTTTATTGGTTTCTCGTTAAATAAATAGGTTTCTCGTTAAAAATAAATAGACTTTCATTAAATTTTGCTTTTTTTTTTCACTAAAGAATACCCAAGGGTATACCGCCCCGATGGCAGGAGTCGGGGTCTCTCGGCCTTCCGGGGAACTACGGGGTAGGACTAATTCCCCCCCCTCCGGGGAGGGTCTCCGGAACCCCCGCTCTTTGGTATTTGGGTGTCGCGGGGGTTCCTCCCCGCCCCTCCCCCTACGGGGTATGGGAAAAACGTCCACCCCGTGTTCCCTGTCGGCTCTCAAGCCCCCTAGTGTGCCGTATAAAGCATTTACTATGTGAAATTTTTACCAGGATTCCAAAAATGTATTCCTTTTCGCTGTAGCTATTGTAGTTTTTAGATATTTTTTTTTTTTTTTTTTTTTTTTTTTTTTTTTTTTTTTTTTTTTACATTTTCCGCACTAAAATTGGACCAGCATTCCACCAATGTATTCCGTTTTACTGTAGCATTAATAGTTTTTAAGATACATATGACGGATATACTAAACGCTGGCCTTTATATATTAATATATTTATATATATATATATAATATATATTTATATATAATATATATATATATATATATATATATATTATATATATATATATATATATATATATATATATATATATATATATATATAGTTTAATCACTCACTTAATTTCAGTTTCAGGTATTTTTCTTTAATTTTTGTTTTAAGTTAGGTTAGGTTAGGTTAAGTTAGGTTAGGTTAAGTTAAGTTAGGTTAAGTTAAGCTAGGTTAAGTTAGGCTATGTTTAGTTTTGATATTTTAGAGTAGGTTAAGTTAGGTTAAGGTAAAGTTTAGGTTAGGTTAAGTTAGGTTAGGGTTAGGTTTTATTAGGTTAGGTTAAGTTAGGGTAAGGTAGGTTCGTTACGTTAACTTAACCTAACCTTAACTTAACCTAACCTAACCTAAAACAAAAATTTTAGAAAAATACCTGAAACTGAAATTAATTTAGTGATTTTATATATATATATATATATTATATATAGTATATAATATATATATATATATATATATATATATATAATATATATATATATATATATATATATATATATATATATATTATATATATATATATAAATATGTCAGCTCTCTCTTAAAGCCACAAAGCTTGTTTAAAACAACTACACAGCTACCGGGAAAAGGAATACATTGCTGGAATGCTGGTACAATTTTAGTGCGGAAATGTAAAAAAAAAAATCTCAAAAACTACAATAGCTACAGGGAAAAGGAATACATTTTTGGAATCCTGGTAAAATTTTAGTTAGGAAAATGTAAAAAAAAAAATATTGTTTAATAATTATAGTAATATGATTAGAAAGCCTATTTAGAGACCTTTTATACGTTGCCGTTAAAATAAATAGACTTTCTAGTAAATTTTGTTTTTTTGTTTTTTAAAACAAAGAATACCTCCAGGGTATACCGCAAACCGATGGCAGGAGTCCGGGGTCTCTTCGGCCTTCCAGGGAACTACGGGGTTTGGACTATTTCCCCCCCTCCGGGGAGGGTCTTCCGGAAACCCCGTCTTGGTCTTTGGGTGTCGCGGGGGTTCCTCCGCCCCTCCCCTACGGGGTATGGAAAACGTCCCCCCTGTGTTCCCCGTCGGCTCGAGCCCCCTACATTGCCGTGTAATACCTTTACAAATAATATATATATATATATATATATATATATATATATATATATATATATATATATATTATATATATATATATATAATATATATATATATATATACTATGTCCCCCGCCGGCTCTCGAGCTCCCCCCAAAAAAAGCCAATTTTTGTTCTATTTTTTTATTTATTTTATTTATTTACATTTTCCTAACCATAAAATATTACAAGGATTCCAAAAATGTATTCCTTTTCCCTGTAGCTATTGTAGTTTTTGAATATGATTTTTTTTTTTTACTTTTTTTTCTCACTAAAATTACACGGGCATTCAAACTGTATTCCTTGCTTATGTAGGCTATTTTACTTTTTTTAAAATATGGATTGTGTCTTCTAGAGGCTGGCCATATATATATATATATATATATATATATATATATTATATATATATATATATATATATATATATATATATATATATATATATATATATATATATATATATATATATATATATATATATATATATATATATATATATATTATTAACCAAACTTTACCAAGTTGTAAATTTAAATTATTGAAAAATACTTGCAAGAAAAAAAACACCCACACCCACACACACACACACATATATATATATATATATTATATATATTAATATAGTATATATTACATATATATATATATAATATATTATATATATATGTATATATATATATATTAATATTATATATATATATATATATATATATATATATATATATATATATATATGTGTGTGTGTGTGTGTGTGTGTGTGTGTGTGTGTGTTGTGTTTTTTTTTTTTGCAATCATTTTTCAATAATTTAAATTTAACAACTTGGTAAAGACGTAGGCTTCTAAAATAAACTAAAACTCTAGCCTACGCTTCAAAAGGCGCCAGAATATTAAGAGTTTTAAACTTAGGTGCAGAATGTGATGTACGTTTACGGACACATTTTTGTGTAATTTTTTTTTTGTGATAAAAATGGCAGCTTCATCTGATAATACAGTAAGTAAGTGTTTAGGATGTACATATACAAACTATTCATTTACATTATTGACTGCATCTGATGAGAAATTAATGCAATTTTTATATAACCATAATGCTATTCCGCAACAAAAAAAATGCCCTAAATGTTCTTTTGAGATGTACTTAGATAGAAAGAAGAAAGCATTTAGATGCAAAAAACGTGAATATAAAGTGTGTCAAAAAAAGAAAAAAAGAATTTATAAACAATGTGATACGTTCGCTTCTCAGTTAAAGGGTACCTTCTTTGAAAATGCAAAGTTACCGATTCCCGTTATTTGCAGATTCGCAATGCTATGGGTTGAACTGAAACCACCCCGTCAGAGTTTCTTGGAAAAAGAATTAAATATGTCATCGAAAACCGTTGTTAACTGGAGCAACTTCCTGAGAGAAGTTTGCCTCCATTTTATCGAAAAGAATTCTGAAGCCATAGGAGGAGAAGGGAGGGTTGTTGAAATTGACAAAGCAAAAATAGGAAGAAGAAAATATAATAGAGGACGTATTATTGAAGGCAATTGAGTTTTTGGTGGGATTGAGAGGGAGACTAAAAAAACGTTTATTGTCTCTGTAGCTACAAGGGGCCATGATACTCTCTTGCCTATAATCAAGAAGTATATCCTGCCCGGTTCAACAGTTATGAGCGATTGTTGGAAAACGTACGATTGCCTAAATTTTGAAGGTTATAAAGCATTTAACCGTCAATGACTGTTACAATTTCGTTGACCTTGACAACGGCGCACACACACACAACATTGAACGGGTTTGGAGAAGTTAGATCGAACGTACCGATACGGAAATAGAAAGCACCATCTTCAAGGTCATATTGAAGTTTCTTTTTAAAAGAAAATTCACTGCTCATAAAGAAAGAATCCATCACATGTGGTTGGCAATTGCTGATCTGTATAATGGCTCTTCTGTTCAACATCAACAAGAAGCTCAAACTTCGAATCGGAAGAATTCGCGATACTGATTATTAATGGTTAGCATAATATATATATATAATATATATATAATATATATAAATTTTATATATATATGTATATATATCGATATATATATTATTTATATATATATATATAATATATATATAACTGGCAACTATGGTCCTAGTACATATACTGGCAACTATGGCTCAGTTTGATCTGGCAACTATGACTAATGCTACTTTTTTTTTCCTTTACAGTTTGTTCGCCAGTGCGATGATGCGAAATAACTTATCAGATTTTCACAACTTTGCGAGCTTTGTAACTTTTTTTTTCCTAAAGAGACCGACAATACTTTTTTTTTTCTATTCTTCATACTATTTTTTTTTTAGAGTCTATGCTGTGATTTCATAAAAATCTGTTTAGAGGCAGTTATTGGAAATAATTACCATATATTATATATATATATATATATATATATATATATATATATATATATATATATATATATATATATATATATATATATATATATATATATATATATATATATATATATATTATAATCAGAGTTGCCAGGAAAGAGGTTATTTCTTGGAAACCTAGGGGTTGCCAAATGAAAAGAGTGGAAAGCGATCGTTTCCGTATTTGAGATTTATTCGCTTTTTGACTTCCAACTGTTAAGTTCTCTCTTGAATTCATTCTTATCTGTTGTTCCATTCGCTATAAAAAGCTTTTCAAGTGTAAACCTTAATTATTATTTTTCGTGCGTTCGATTGTCAAAGAAATATTCTTAAATCAAATCAGTAGGAAGAGTCTATAAAGTTACTTTTTTAAGTTATTAAATATTCGCGTGGACTCTTCCTCCTAAAAATTAAAATATTCTGGAAAGCTTAAAACGGGTTAACTACTTCGTTCTAAGCCTGAGAAAACCAACTTTTTCTCAATCGCTTTTTAAGATAATCGTAAGTGTGACATCCCACGTTCCTAAATATTCAGGGAACGTGAAGACCCTATATAGGCTTTCCAAGAAATATACCTTTAAATATTCTAACCTTGCAGTGTAAGAAATTAAAAACTATTATTGCACTTGCCAATATCTAATTCTTCTTAGAATTATTCAAAGTTCTTAATTTGAACTATATATTCTGATAAGCTTAATTTGCTAATTTCTTCAATAAAATGATATAATTAAACAATTATATTATCTTGAGAAAAAGTTTTGTTCTTTAAAAGTTTTCTCTTCCAAAAAAAGTAAAGTTTACATTAAAATTATTCGGTAAACTACTGCCGTTCAGAAATCGAAGTTTTACGAAATTAGTTTAAACTTTCATCACGTATATTAAAATTTCCTGCGTGGATATTCTTCAATAATTTATTTATATATTTTGCGTGAAGCAAATTTGCTTTGCTTAAGTATTTTGAGAAAGAAAATATTTCTCTTCATTAAAAAATCGTCTTTCGTAAAAAACTGATTAGTTTTGTTTAAACACACACATAATATATTCTTCATAAAGAAGTTTGCGCATTAAATAATATTTCCGTTTGATTCGAAAATAGTTTGCAAAATAAGACTTGTAAATTAAAGATTTTAAATATATATATATATATATATATATATATATATATATATATATATATATATATATATATATATATATATATATATATATATATTATATATATATATATGGTAAAGCTGTAGACAGCGACCCACACATTTCAGACCAAAAATTTTCCAAGTTCAAAAAAATTTCTAAGTTCAGAAAAGTTAAGTAAGGTTAGGTTTTTTTAATAAAATTGTTTAGTGGCAAGCTTCTGGCATATCCGAGCTTGCCACAAAAAGAATTTTCTTAAAAAACTTACTTAATAACTTTTCTGAACTAGAAATTTTTTTGAACTTAGAAAATTTTTGGGTCTCAAAAGATGTGTGGGTGCTGTCTACAGCTTTACCAATATTTTTTTTAAATATAAATTATTTAATATATATATATATATATATATATATATATATAATATATATATATAATATATATATATATATATATATATATAATATATATATATATATATATATAATGAACTTGTCCTTTGAAAGGAAGTTTACCGATTATTTCGATTATTTCAAGGCAATAGTGCGTCAAGGTTGCCAATAAGTTTTTTTTTAACTAAAGGAATACCCAAGATTAAATAACAAAGATGGAAAGAGTCACGGTCTCTCGGCCTCAGCAGGGGACGACGGGTGGGACTTCGTCCCCCCTTTGTCCTTCCGTCGGCTCGAGCCCCTTAAAAAAGAATAAAAAAAAAGTTAAAAAATAATTAACATGATAAAAATTTTGAAGTCACTCTCGCGATCTTGTCTATTGGAGTTTTAGCTAACACGTGACACTGCAGGGCTGCACGAGCAGAGTGAATTTCGATATCAATGTCATCTTTATGTAAACTTCCCTTTTAAAGGATAACGCCTATATATATATATATATATATATATATATATTATATATTATATATAGGATAAATATATATATATATATATATATATATATATATATATATATATATATTCACGCATATATTATTTTGCTTGTTGCGTTTGTGGAGAAAGTCGGTTTCAAAGTATATATATTTTTTGTAGTATATTTTTTTGTAATCACCGGTCTAGATATATTTATATATATCTAAACTGTTACGAGATAGTCGAGACTTCTCCACTTGTCAAAGATATTATAATTTTTTGAGTTCCAAGTAAACAAATTATTTCGGCAATTAGATATCTTTGCGGAAATATTATTTTGGGTTATTTGGGTATTTTTTTTAATCCTTTCGCAATCATTGCTTATTTAATTATAGGTGGTGGTATATATTAGATTTAAATCGTGCGTTTTGCTCATATATTAAGTAGCATTTTTTGCGTTTTCAAATATTCGTTAATAAAGATCTTTTTGAAGACGAGTCTCTTCGTCAAATCGTGTCCGAGTTGGAGGACAGTGTTAGTGAAGAATTTGGGAGGAAGGACAATAACACCCTCTCTCCAGAAGAATTAGTCGACCTCATGAAAGAGGTTAAATCAAAACAGTCCTCTATTAAAAGACTGAGAGCTGTGATTAAAAGGAAAATCACGCTCCTTTTCAAAAATCTTCTCGATCTTTCTGCCACTGAAAGCTATGAAGATAGTCATATCGTTTCCTCAAAATTGAAAGAAATTAAATCAAAATTGGAGTAAGTTAAAAACTTTGATGCTCTGATCGAAGAAGTCATCACAAAATCATCCATCCTTCAGTATGACTCGTCTATTTTAAACGAAAATGGTCGAATCGGTACAGTATCATACTCAGAATGAAAAAACTAATCTGGCGTCTGACACCGCGTTTTAGTTCACCTCCTCCTCCTCCGTCTGCGCATACTGCAGCTTTAGAGGCCTCTCATGAAGACGAAATATCACGTCAAGAGATGCAGAATATAATAAAAAATATTCATGCATCTAAACAGGAAATAAAAATCCCTGCAATAAAGTGTCAAGAGTTCAGGGGTGAGGGGGACCGGCATTCTTTCCGCTCGTTCCTTCTGTCCTTTCAAAATGTTTATGGGGCCAGAAAAGACATTTCTAGCCCTGCAAAATTGCAGTATTTGAAGTCATTGTTATCAGGCAATGAGCTCAAAGATATTGAGCATTTAACTAATGTCGACTCCAATTTGGGAGTCGCTTTCGAAATATTAAAAAGTCTCTACTTAGACGAATCGTATATAATTGATTCGCTTTTTCATAAGGTCTATTCTCCGCCTATTTTAGAAAATAATCCTGAACATATTCGTACATTCCTGTCGGAAGTGAGAGCATATATTCATGAGCTCAAGGAGTTTGGACTCTATTTCTTTGAAGATCCTTCGGCGGGCTGTAAGCTCATGAGTCATATAATCGTGGACAAACTTCCAGCTGGCTTTCTTCGCGAGCTCGAATTAATCACACAGGATGAATATCCTTCCGTTAATGTAATCTTGAAGCATTACGGTAAAATAATCAAGTCTATGGAGAAGGGGAGGGGAAAAAGTAAATCGGCCCCTAAAAAGGGATTTGAGCGTAATCGTGCTCCTTTTGAGCATAAATCAGCTAAATCGTCAGCTTTTTCAATGCTTCCTCTAAAGAGGATAGTTTGAGATCTTCATCGTCAGGAGACGAAAACGAACGCAGTCAAAAGTGTGAGAGATTTAAAAAATCTTCCAAATCATTTGTTTCAAAATGTAAATTTTGCATCAGAAATCATCGCATGATTTCTTGTGAAGTATATTCTACTCCTGAAAGTAGGAGAGATCGCTGTAAAGAGCTGCGCATGTGCTGCAGCTGCTCAAGCAGCAAGCATTTCGCTAATAAATGTCTTGCCAAGAGGTATGGAATTAGTTACCCATGAGGCAAATGTGAACAAAAATCCCACATAACAGTTCTATGCTTTCAAAATCGTAGAAACGTGTCCGGTGGCTTTTCAGAAGATAGTCGTCCGTCAACATCAGTCGAGGATGAGGAAAATGGTCAAGCCAGTGGCTCTTCAAATCATATCTGTATAAATACAGGTGCAGCCTCATCCGTGGGTCAAAATATTCTGCCCACTCTCTCCCTTAACATCAAGGACAATAAAATAGTCCCTGTATGTGTGCTTCTCGATTTGGGTAGTCAGTCCACGTATTTTCATAAGAACATCCTTAAAAAATTGGGAGTCGATGAAAATAGTCTCCCTAGTCATCAGAGCTCTATAAAAACATTCTTGGGAGAAGAATTGAGATCTTTGCGGTCTTTAAATTTAGAGATGGGCATTAGTTGTGAGAAATATTCTAGCCTACCTGTAAACATCGATCCTGAATTGGATATCGGCTTTTATGTAAAAGGCCTGACGGAGGCTATGAAAAATATACAAAATTGGATTCAAAGTGGCAGATACTCACTGTCAAAATAATCATGTTGACAGGGTTTCAAATATTCATGGGCTGCTGGGCATCGATACTCTTCATTTATTAAAGCATTTTAAAACGGAAAAATGTATTCGAGGCAGTGCCCTAGAAACTTGTCATGGGTACGTGCCTTTCGGGCCTGTAACATCTTTTTTGTCACCTTCCCAAAATGAAAAAAATCTTTAGGAAAAATTCTTCGCCGGCCGAAAAAGCTTGTCAAAAATTATAACAGAATTCGGAGCTCCCCATACCGTCAAATGTTCAAAGATCTGTCAGGAACGTCCCGGAACATGTAATCAATCTTGTAGTGGAACCGTTACCTTCGTACTTCGACCCGCTCTTACATACCAAACACTGAGTCTGATTTGGACTTGGGCCTGGAGAACCTCTATAAGTTAGAGTCTCTGGGTATTAATGAGGAGCGGGACCAGGGTTCCATTGACGAAATATTCATCAAGAGATTCCACGAAGGAATAGAGTTCTGATTCGGAAGGTACCACGTGGAACTTCCGTGGTTTCAAGATATTCTTGAGCAGGTTCCATCAAATCATCACGTTGCTCTTGCTACCATGCAACGAGTCAAAAAGAAATTGACTGCTCAAGGCTTGCTTGATAAGTATGGGGAAATATTCAAGGAATACCTAAGAGAAGGTATTGTGGAGGCTGTGGAGGTGCATCCGAAAGATTATCATAAATTCATCTGGATACCCCACAGACCTATAATCAAGCAGGCCCTTCAAGTGACGACAAAAATTCGTCCTGTCTTTAACTGCAGCCTGAAAATAGATTGTCTTCACTTAATCAGGCATCCGTATCCTGGGATAGATTTAATCGCTTCCCTATTTAAATTATTACTGTCCTTCAGAACGAACAAATTCATCGTTCTGGCGAATATTTTGAAGGTCTTCCTCCAGATCAAATTAAAGTTAGAAGAGGACTGAAATCGCTTCTGTTTTTTTCTGGTAGGCTGATGGCGAGTTACTCAGCGTTATGCCACCATCATCTTCGGGTTGGCTGTCAGCCCCTATGTTCTAGGGGTTGTGATACATCACGCCAAAAAATACCCTCCTGATCTCTGCACCTCTCTTCTTCAAAATAATCTGTACGTTGACAATTTTTTGTACACTTCTTCGTCTGTAGACGAACTTAAGATATTTTTCGAAAGGCCACCTCACGTATGAGTGAGGAGGGCTTCAACTTGTGCTCGTGAAACTCAAATTGTCCAGACCTCAAAGAAATATTCAAGGAGGAGGGTAAACTTGCCACTCATCAAAGTGATGAAGAAAGAGTTTTAGGGTATTTATATAATACCGTTCAATATAGTCTGAGCCTTAGTGACTTTTTATTAAGTATTGTCTCTACCAAGAGACAGCTCCTGTCGGAGATATCAAAAGTATTCGATCCCCTATGCCTTTACCTCCCCGTCACCGTTCGAGGCCGTCTTCTTATGAAGAAAACATGGGAAGCGGACATGGGGTGGGACGATATAATCGCTCCCGAAATCAAAAATTCTTGGGAGAAGTTGAGCAAGGACCTTAACTCTCTGAAGGTCTCTTTTAGGAGAACTTCATTTGAGTCAAGTGACTCTGATTTAAGTATTCATATATTCTGCGATGCAAGCACTGTTGCTTATGGCTTCGTGGTGTATGTCTCGTCTGCAGCAGAGGGTCCAAATCTTCTTTGGTCAAAAGGAAAAATCACGCCTGGAAAAGGAAGAACACTTCCCTGTTTGGAGTTATTGTGTGTTTTTGGCATTGAAGTGCTTACCACAAATGTTAAGTGGACTGTCGGGATCCAAAATAAGATATCCAAATCTATTAAATATTCGTGAAGAACCGTGTGCAAGATATTCGCACCATGAGCTCTTCGCTTTAAGAGAAATATTCGTTAAGTCCTAAATTTCTCTACGTCAGAACAGAAGATAATCCAGCGGACCTTCTGACCAGAGGTATTTCATTCAAAGAGTTCCAAAAGAACATGTCCTTTTGGGCGAAAGGGCCAAAATAGCTGTCTTTAAATAGTATTTACTGGCAATCAGCTGAACTGGAAACAGCATCTCCAGTTTTAGCTGTTGTTCAAGGTGGTAATGAACCTCCTGTAGTGAATTTGTCCAAATATTCAAATTTGCACAAGCTAAATCGAGTATTTGCTTTATTGTTCCAGTTTGGAGCCTTGTCAAGAGGTGTGACAATTAATCATGATTTAAAAGCACGTCTGTATTGTCTGCGGACAGTGCAGAAGAATCGTTCTCGAAAGAGCTTAAAATTTTAGAAGTGATTAAAAATAATCCTTCGTTCACAGGCCAAGTCCCAGACTTGGTAAATAATCTGAACTTGTCTCTTGGATGAAAAATAATCTCGTCAGGAGCAAGGGTCTTTTGTCAAGATGCAATTATTACATATTTATGATGTAATTATACATCTGGCTGTCAAAAAAGTCACACTCTCCACGTTTAATCATACAATACAACATACAGCCACTCTTACAATATTGGCTCCAGGCTTCTGGGTGACATCAGCGCGTACCTCAATCCAAAAAATTGTTTTTGCAGGAATGCAATAGTCGGCAAAAAGTTAAATAATTTTGCTTTTCTGTACCCGCGCTTCACCAATTATTCAAAGGGCCAGGTGGAATTATTCAGGCCTTTTAAGCATTGTAGGTGTTGACTACACCAAACATTGGTGGGCAAAGTCAAGGGCTCTGTCTCAGCTCACAAAAAATGTTCATATTCAATTTTACAACATGTCCAAATTCGGGCGGTCTATTTAGACCTTAATAGATGACATGTCATCTAAAAGGTCTAATCAATCGTTCCAACGATTTGTTAATCGTTTCGGAGTGCTTGACTGCGTCTATAGTGACAACGCGCGCTCCTTCAATTAGGGAACTGACTTCTTAGGAACTTTCCTCGTGTCATAAAATGGGAGTGAGTTTTTAAGAAAAAATCAGATTTCGCATAAGCGAATTCCTCTTTATAGCCCATGGGTAGGAAGCCAGTGGGAACGGTGAATACGTGTGGTGAAGGATTGTTTATTCAAAACAATTGGACGTTCCTCGTTGAATTATTTCGACTTCATTACGATATTGCTGATCCTATAAATTCACGTCCGCTCACCTACACCTCCAGTACAAATGAAACTCCCAACGATTTCATCAAACCTTTCTCAAAAACCGCTTTGGCGTTACCCGGAGCTGGATCAAATAATCAGTTCTGGGACTCAACTTCGGCTCAGAAAGAGCTAGTAAAGTCACTGAAATATTCTTAGAGAGACTGGAAGAGATCTTTACCAGGTCTACTGGAATAATCTAATCAAGAAAAATGACGTTGTTCTTATCAAAAGTCCAGTGAAAGAACGTTTTTACTGGCAGATGGGGATAGTCGTAGATCTTATAATCGGCGATGACAATAAAGTCAGATCGGTGTACGTCAGGACTCCTGGGGGACAAGTCAGCTTGTATCCAGTCAAATATTTGTATCCCCTAGAGCTTTCTTGGGATTATTAAGTAGTTTTTTCCAAAATCAACATTTCGGGCGTTTTGTCTGTATACACAGTCGCTTTGTAGGTCTACATGAGTCAATATATAGGCTTTGAGTTGCCTATGTATATATATATATATATATATATATATATATATATATATATATATATATATATATATATATATATATATTTATATATATATATATATTGAAATGAAATGAATTGTTTTTCTTTTCATTATTACGTCTCCTTTTCCTAAGGGAGGCAAGGTTCCGTTCCTTTACAGGGACCTTTCCTGTTATGGTGAAATAAGAGACAAAAGGGATTGAGAGACACGAATGTTAGCTTTTCTTTATATTATAATAAATAATATGAAATAAATAAGTATTTATAAAATCCTAACTACCTATGGCTGTTACTTTAATTTATAAATACCCTATTACTACCTAAGCTAAATACCATATATCAATATTATTTCGTAATCAAATATACAATGTAATATAAATCCGGATGATGTTTACTATTTATAAGTTCAATTTATTTACAAAAGTACTGGAGTATACTTCCTTTAAAGTCCGTTATTTCAGACTGTAAATCCTTTGGAAAGATGCCTTTTACTCCTTTATGCTACGTTGGTTTTGTCCTCTAACCTTGACCTTCCTATAATGGTCAATAGGTTAAATCCTTCGATAAGTCCTGAGTATATGAATCTCAAACCGAATCACGGAATATTCCTAAAACCGGAAAGTTCACACAGGTTGTGTCAGTTTGGATCGGGCTGACTCATATACTCAGGAACTTAATCGAAGATTTAACCTATTGACCATTATAGGAAGGTCAAGGTTAGAGGACAAAACCAACGTAGCATAAAAAGGAGTAAAAGGCATCTTCCAAAGGATTACAGTCTGAATAACGATTATCAAAAGGAAGTATTACTCCAGTACTTTTGTAATAAATTGAACTTATAAATAGTAAACATCATCCGAATTTATATACTTGTATATTTGAGTACGGTGTACAAAAGGATATATGGTATTTAGCTTTAGGTAGTAATAGGGTATTTATAAATTAGAGTTAACAGCCATAGGTAGTTAGGATTGTTATTAAAATACTTATTTATTCATATTATTTAATTATATATATAAAGAAAAGCTAACATTCGTGTTCTTCAATCCCTTTTGTCTCTTATTTCACCATAACAGGAAAGGTCCCTGTAAAGGAAATCGGAGCCCCCCCTTGCCTTCCCTTAGGAAAAGAGACGTAATAAATGAAAAGATACAATTCTTTCATTTCAATATATATATATATATATATATATATATATATATATATATATATATATATATATATATATATATATATATATATATATATATATATATATATACATAGGCAACTCAAAGCCTATATATTGACTCATGTAGGACCTACAAAGCGACTGTGTATACAGACAAACGCCCGAAATGTGATTTGAAACTGCTATAATACCAAGAAAGCTCTAGGGGATACAAATATTTGACTGGATACAAGCTGACTTGTCCCCCAGGAGTCCTGACGTACACCGATCTGACTTTATTGTCGTCGCCGATTATAAGATCTACGACTATCCCCATCTGCCAGTAAAAACGTTCTTTCACTGGACTTTTGATAAGAACAACGTCATTTTTCTTGATTAGATTATTCCAGTAGACCTGGTAAAGATCTCTTCCAGTCTCTCTAAGAATATTTCAGTGACTTTACTAGCTCTTTCTGAGCCGAAGTTGAGTCCCAGAACTGATTATTTGATCCAGCTCCGGGTAACGCCAAAGCGGTTTTTGAGAAAGGTTTGATGAAATCGTTGGGAGTTTCATTTGTACTGGAGGTGTAGGTGAGCGGACGTGAATTTATAGGATCAGCAATATCGTAATGAAGTCGAAATAATTCAACGAGGAACGTCCAATTGTTTTGAATAAACAATCCTTCACCACACGTATTCACCGTTCCCACTGGCTTCCTACCCATGGGCTATAAAGAGGAATTCGCTTATGCGAAATCTGATTTTTTCTTAAAAACTCACTCCCATTTTTTGACACGAGGAAAGTTCCTAAGAAGTCAGTTCCCTGATTGAAGGAGCGCGCGTTGTCACTATAGACGCAGTCAAGCACTCCGAAACGATTAACAAATCGTTGGAACGATTGAATAAATTATTTAGATGACATGTCATCTATTAAGGTCTAAATAGACCGCCCGAATATTTAGACATGTGTAAATGAATATGAACATTTTTTGAGCTGAGACAGAGCCCTTGAATTTGGCCCACCAATGTTTGGTGTAGTCAACACCTACAATGCTTAAAAGGCCTGAATAATTCCACCTGGTCCTTTAAACCATTCAAAGTTGTTGTTAATTAGTCAAAATTATTTAACTTTTTGCCGACTATGCATTCCTGCAAAACATTTTTGATGGAGGTACGCGCTGATGTCACCCAGAAGCCTTGGAGCCGAATATTTGTAAGAGTGGCTTGTATGCTTGTATGGCTTGTATGTATGATTAACTTGGAGAGGTGGTGACTTTTTGACAGCAAGATGGGATTAATTACATCATAATTGTAATAATTGCATCTTGACAAACGACCTTTGCTCCTGATGAGATTATTTTCATCCAAGAGCAAGTTCAGATTATTTACCAAGTCTGGGACTTGGCCTGTGAACGAAGGATTATTTTTAATCACTTCTAAAATTTTAAGCTCTTTCGAGAACGATTCTTTCTGCATTGTCCGCAGACAATGCAGACGTGCTTTTAAATCATTATTAATTGTCACACCTCTTGACAAGGCTCCAAACTGGAACAATAAAGCAAATACTCGATTTAGCTTGTGCAAATTTGAATATTTGGACAAATTCACTACAGGAGGTTCATTACCACCTTGAACAACAGCTAAAACTGGAGATGCTGTTTCCAGTTCAGCTGATTGCCAGTAAATACTATTTAAAGACAGCTATTTTGGCCCTTTCGCCCAAAAGGACATGTTCTTTTGGAACTCTTTGAATGAAATACCTCTGGTCAGAAGGTCCGCTGGATTATCTTCTGTTCTGACGTAGAGAAATTTAGGACTTAACGAATATTTCTCTTAAAGCGAAGAGCTCATGGTGCGAATATCTTGCACACGGTTCTTCACGAATATTTAATAGATTTGGATATCTTATTTTGGATCCCGACAGTCCACTTAACATTTGTGGTAAGCACTTCAATGCCAAAAACACACAATAACTCCAAACAGGGAAGTGTTCTTCCTTTTCCAGGCGTGATTTTTCCTTTTGACCAAAGAAGATTTGGACTCTCTGCTGCAGACGAGACATACACCACGAAGCCATAAGCAACAGTGCTTGCATCGCAGAATATATGAATACTTAAATCAGAGTCACTTGACTCAAATGAAAATCCCCTAAAAGAGACCTCCTTCAGAGAGTTAAGGTCCTTACTCAACTTCTCCCAAGAATTTTTGATTTCGGGAGCGATTATATCGTCCCACCCCATGTCCGCTTCCCATGTTTTCTTCATAAAAAGACGGCCTCGAACGGTGACGGGGAGGTAAAGGCATAGGGGATCGAATACTTTTGATATCTCCGACAGGAGCTGTCTCTTGGTAGAGACAATACTTAATAAAAAGTCACTAAGGCTCAGACTATATTGAACGGTATTATATAAATACCCTAAAACTCTTTCTTCATCACTTTGATGAGTGGCAAGTTTACCCTCCTCCTTGAATATTTCTTTGAGGTCTGGACAATTTGAGTTCCAGGAGCACAAGTTGAAGCCCCCTCACTTATACGTGAGGTGGATTTCGAAAACTATCTTGAAGTTCGTCTACAGACGAAGAAGTGTACAAAAAAATTGTCAACGTACAGATTATTTTGAAGAAGAGAGGTACAGAGATCAGGAGGGTATTTTTTGGCGTGATGTATGACAACCCCTAGAACTAGGGGCTGACAGCCAGAACCAGAAAGATGATGGGGCATAACGCTGAGTAACCGCCATCAGCCTACCAGAAAAAAACAGAAGCGTTTCAGTCCTCTTCTAACTTTAATTTGATCTGGAAGGAAGACCTACAAAATATTCGCCAGAACGATGAATTTGTTCGTTTTGAAAGACAGGTAATAATTTAAATAAGGAAGCGATTAAATCTATCCCTGGATACGATGCCTGATAAAGTGAAGGACAACCTATTTTCAGGATGCAGTTAAAGACAGGACGAATTTTTGTCGTCACTTGAAGGGCCTGTTTGATTATAGGTCTGTGGGGTATCCAGATGAATTTATGATAATCTTTCGGATGCACCTCCACAGCCTCCACAATACCTTCTCTTAGGTATTCCTTGAATATTTCCCCATACTTATCAAGCAAGCCTTGAGCAGTCAATTTCTTTTTGACTCGTTGCATGGTAGCAAGAGCAACGTGATGATTTGATGGAACCTGCTCCAGAATATCTTGAAACCACGGAAGTTCCACGTGGTACTTCCGTCTCGGAACTCTTTCCCTTCGTGGAATCTCTTGATGAAAAATTCGTCAATAGAACCCTGATCCCGCTCCTCATTAATACCCAGAGACTCTAATTTATAGAGGTTCTCCAGGCCCAAGTCCAAATCAGACTCAGTGTGGGTATGTAAGAGCGGGTCGAAGTACGAAGGTAACGGTTCCACTACAAGATTGATTACATGTTCCGGGACGTTCCTGACAGATCTTTGAACATTTGACGGTATGGGGAGCTCCGAATTCTGTTATAATTTTTTGACAGCTTTCGGCGAAGAATTCTTCCCAAAGATTTTTTCATTTTGGGAAGGTGACAAAAAAGATGTTACAGGCCCGAAAGGCACGTACCCATGACAAGTTTCTAGGGCACTGCCCCGAATACATTTTACCGTTTTAAAATGCTTTAATAAATGAATAGTATCGATGCCCAGCAGCCCATGAATATTTGAAACCCTGTCAACATGATTATTTTGACAGTGAGTATCTGCCACTTTGAATCCATTTTGTGTATTTTTCATAGCCTCCGTCAGGCCTTTTACATAAAAGCCGATATCCAATTCAGGATCGATGTTTACAGGTAGGCTAGAATATTTCTCACAACAAATGCCCATCTCTAAATTTAAAGACCGCAAAGATCTCAATTCTTCTCCCAAGAATGTTTTTATGGAGCTCTGATGACTAGGGAGACTATTTTCGGTGACTCCCAACTTTTTAAGGATGCTCCTATGAAAATACGTTGACTGACTACCTAAATCGAGAGGCACACGTACAGGGACTATTTTATTGCCCATCTTGATGCTAAGATAGAGAGTTGGCAGAATATTTTGACCCACGGATGAGGCTGCACCTGTATTTATACAGATATGATTTGAAGAGCCACTGGCTTGACAATTTTCTTCATCCTCGACTGATGTTGACGGACGACTATCTTCTGAAAAGTCACCGGACACGTTTCTACGATTTTGAAAGCATAGAACTGTTATGTGGGATTTTTGTTCACATTTGCCTCATGGGTAACTAATTCCATACCTCTTGGCAAGACATTTATTAGCGAAATGCTTGCTGCTTGAGCAGCTGCAGCACATGCGCAGCTCTTTACAGCGATCTCTCCTACTTTCAGGAGTAGAATATACTTCACAAGAAATCATGCGATGATTTCTGATGCAAAATTTACATTTTGAAACAAATGATTTGGAAGATTTTTTAAATCTCTCACACTTTTGACTGCGTTCGTTTTCGTCTCCTGACGATGATCTCAAACTATCCTCTTTAGAGGAAGCATTAAAAGCGACTCCCAAATTGGAGTCGACATTAGTTAAATGCTCAATATCTTGGAGCTCATTACGCTCAAATCCCTTTTTAGGGGCCGATTTACTTTTTCCCCTCCCCTTCTCCATAGACTTGATTATTTTACCGTAATGCTTCAAGATTACATTAACGGAAGGATATTCATCCTGTGTGATTAATTCAGCTCGCCGACAGAAAGCCAGCTGGAAGTTTGTCCACGATTTATATGACTCATGAGCTTACAGGTCCCCGCCGAAAGGATCTTCAAAGAAATAGAGTCCAAACTCCTTGAGCTCATGAATATATGCCTCTCACTTCCGACAGGAATGTACGTAATATTTCAGGATTTTTTCAAAATAGGCGGAGAATAGACCTTATGAAAAAGCGAATCACAATTATAATACGATTCGTCTAAAGTAGAGACTTTTTAATATTTCGAAAGCGACTCCCAAATTGGATCGACCATTAGTTAATGCTCAATATCTTTGAAGCTCATTGCCTGATAAACAATGGACTTCAATACTGCTAAATTTGCAGGGCCAGAAATGTCTTTTCTTGGCCCCAATAAAACATTTTTTGACAAAGGAACAGAAGGAAACGAACGAAAGAATGTCGGTCCCCCTCACCCCTGAACCTTGACACTTTATTGCAAGGATTTTTATTTCCTGTTTAGACGCATGAATATTTTTTATTATATTGTGCATCTCTTGACGTGATATTTCGTCTTCATGAGAGGCCTCTAAAGCTGCAGTATGCGCAGACGGAGGAGGAGGAGGTGAACTAAAACGCGGTGTCAGACGCCAGATTAGTTTTTCATTCTGAGTATGATACTGTACCGATTCGACCCATTCTTCGTTTAAAATAGACGAGTCATACTGAAGGATGGATGATTTTGTGATGACTTCTTCGATCAGAGCATCAAAGTTTTTAACTTACTCCAATTTTGATTTCATTTCTTTCCCCATTTTGCGGAAACGAATGACTAAATCTTCATAGCTTTTCATGGCAGAAAGATCCGAGAAGATTCTTGAAAAGGAGCGTGGATTTTCCTTTTAATCACAGCTCTCAGTCTTTTAATAGAGGACTGTTTTGATTTAACCTCTTTCATGAGGTCGACTAATTCTTCTGGAGAGAGGGTGTTATTGTCCTTCCTCCCAAATTCTTCACTAACACTGTCCTCCAACTCGGACACGATTTGACGAAGAGACTCGTCTTCAAAAAGATCTTTTTTAACGAATATTTGAAAACGCAAAAAATGCTACTTAATATATGAGCAAAACGCACGATTTAAATCTAATATATACCACCACCTATAATTAAATAAGCAATGATTGCGAAAGGATTAAAAAAAAATACCCAAATAACCCAAAATAATATTTCTGCAAAATTATCTAATTGCCGAAATAATTTGTTTACTTAGAACTCAAAAAATTATAATATCTTTGACAAGTGGAGAAGTCTCGACTATTCTCGTAAGAGTTCAGAATATATATACAATAAATATATTGACCGGTGATTACAAAAAAATATACTACAAAAAATATATTATATCTAAGAGACCGACTTCTCCACAAACGCACAAGCAAAATAATATATGCGTGAATAATATTATATTATATATTATATATATATATATATTATATATATAAAAAATATATATATATATATATATATATATATATATATATATATATATATATATATATAGGCGTTTATCCTTTAAAAGGAAGTTACATAAAGAGATATGATATCGAAAATCTCACTCTGCTCGTGCAGCCCTGCAGTGTCACGTGTTAGCCTAAACTCCAATAGAAAGATCGCGAGAGTTACCACAAGTTGCTTTTTTTATCATGTTAATTATTTTTTTAACTTTTTTTTTATTCTTTTTTAAGGGGCTCGAGCCGAAGGGGAAGGACAGAGGGGGCCGAAGTCCCCCCCGTCGTCCCCGCTGAGGCCGAGAGACCCTGACTTTCTATCTTTGTGATTTAATCTTGGGTATTCCTTTAGTTTAAAAAAAAACTTATTGGCAACCTTGACGCACTATTGCCTTGAAATAATTGAAATAATCGGTTAACTTCCTTTCAAAGGACAAGTTTCAATATATATAATATACCATATATAATTATTATATATATATATATATTATAATATATATATATATATATATATATAATATATAATATATTATAATATATATATATATATTACTATATTTTTTAATCCTGTAGACAGCGACCCACACATTTTGAGACAAAAATTTTCTAAAGTTCAAAAATTTCTAAGTCAAGAAAAAGTTAAGTTAGTAAGTTTTTAAGAAAAATTCTTTTGTGGCAAGGCTTCTGGAATTATGCCAAGAAGCTTGCCCCACTAAACAATTTTCTTAAAAAACTAACCTTACTTAACTTTTTCTGAACTTAGAAATTTTTTTGAACTTGGAAAAATTTTTCAGACAAAAATGTGTGGTCGCTGTCTACAGCTTTTACCTTAAATAGATAAGTATATATATATATATATATATATATATATATATATATATATATATATATATATATATATATATATATATATATATATATATATATATTTAAAATCTTTAATTTACAAGTCTTATTTTTCAAACTATTTTCGAATCAAACGGAAATATTATTTAATGCGCAAACTTCTTTATGAAGAATATATTATGTGTGTGTTTAAACAAAACTAATCAGTTTTTTACGAAAGACGATTTTTTAATGAAGAGAAATATTTTCTTTCTCAAAATACTTAAGCAAAGCAAATTTGCTTCACACAAAATATATAAATAAATTATTGAAGAATTTCCACGTAGGAAATTTTAATATACGTGATGAAAGTTTAAACTAATTTCGTTAAACTTGATGATTTCTGAACGGCAGTAGTTTACCGAATAATTTGAATGTAAACTTAACTTTTTTTGAAGAGAAAACAACTTTTAAAAAACAAACTTTTCTCAAGATAATATAATTGTTTAATTATATCATTTTATTGAAAAAATTAGCAAATTAAGCCTATCAGAATATATAGTTCAAATTAAGAACTTTGAATAATTCTAAGAAGAATTAGATATTGGCAAGTGCAATAATAGTTTTTAATTTCTTACACTGCAAGTTTAGAATATTTAAAGGTATATTTCTTGGAAAGCCTATATAGGGTCTTCACGTTCCCTGAATATTTAGGAACGTGGGATGTTACACTTACGATTATCTTGATAAGCTATTGAGAAAAAGTTTTTCTCAGGCTCTAAAACGAAGTACTTAACCCGTTTTAAGCTTTCCAGAATATTTTAATTTTTAGGAGGAAGAGTCCACGCGAATATTTAATAACCTAAAAAAGTAACTTTATAGACTCTTCCTACTGATTTGATTTAAGAATATTTCTTTGACAATCGAACGCACGAAAAATAATAATTAAGGTTTACACTTGAAAAGCTTTTTATAGCGAATGGAACAACAGATAAGAATGAATTCAAGAGAGAACTTAACAGTTGGAAGTCAAAAAGCGAATTAAATTCAAATACGGGAAACGATCGCTTTTCCACTCTTTCATTTGGCAAACCCTAAGGTTTCCAAGAAATAACCTCTTTCCTGGCAACACTATGATTATAATTATATATATATATAATATATATATAATATATATATATATTTAATATAATATTATATATATATTATATATATATATTATATATATAATATATATATATATATATATATAGAAATTATTTCCAATAACGTCCCTCAAAACAGATTTTTTATGAAAATCACAGCATAAGACTCTAAAAAAAATAGTATGAAGAATAGAAAAAAAAAAATTATTTGTCGGTCTCTTTAGGAAAAAAAAGTTACAAAACTCGCAAGTTGTGAATAATCTCATAGTTATTTTCGCATCATCGCACTGTGCGAATCAAGACTGTAAAAAAGTAAAAAAAAAGTAGCATAGTCATAGTTGCCAGATCAACTGAGGCCATAGTTTGCCAGTATAAATGTACTAGACCATCAGTTTGCCGTATAAGTATATATACTACTATATATAATATATATATATAATATATATATAAATATATATATCTATATATATATATAGTATATATATATATATATATATATATATATATATATATAGCTAACCTTAATATCAGTATGGAATCTTCCGATTCAGTTTGAATTTCCTGTTGATCTTGAACTGAAGAGCCATTATACAGATCAGCAATTGCCAACCACATGTGATGGATTCTTCATGAGCAGTGAATTTTCTTTTAAAAAGAAACTCTGCATTATGACCTTGAAGATGGTGCTTTCTATTTCCGTATCTCGGTACGTTCGATCTAACTTCTCTCCAAACACGTTCAATGTTCTGTGTGTGCGCGCCGGTGTCAGGGTCAACAAAATTGTAACTATGATTGACGGTTAGATGTTTATAACCTTCAAAATTTAGGCAATCATACGTTTTCCAACAATCGCTCATAACTGTTGAACCGGGCAGGATATACTTCTTGATTATAGGCAAGAGAGTATCATGGCCCCTTGTAGCTACAGAGACAATAAACGTTTTTTTAGTCTCCCTCTCAATCCCACCAAAAACCCAATTGCCTTCAATAACACGTCCTCTATTATATTTTCTTCTTCCTATTTTTGCTTCGTCAATTTCAACAACCCTCCCTTCTCCTCCTATGGCTTCAGAATTCTTTTCGATAAAATGGAGGCAAACTTCTCTCAGGAAGTTGCTCCAGTCAACAACGGTTTTCGATGACATATTTAATTCTTTTTCCAAGAAACTCTGACGGGGTGGTTTCAGTTCAACCCATAACATTGCGAATCTGCAAATAACGGGAATCGGTAACTTTGCATTTTCAAAGAAGGTACCCTTTAACTGAGAAGCGAACGTATCACATTGTTTATAAATTCTTTTTTTCTTTTTTTGACACACTTTATATTCACGTTTTTTGCATCTAAATGCTTTCTTCTTTCTATCTAAGTACATCTCAAAAGAACATTTAGGGCATTTTTTTTGTTGCGGAATAGCATTATGGTTATATAAAAATTGCATTAATTTCTCATCAGATGCAGTCAATAATGTAAATGAATAGTTTGTATATGTACATCCTAAACACTTACTTACTGTATTATCAGATGAAGCTGCCATTTTTATCACAAAAAAAAAATTACACAAAAATGTGTCCGTAAACGTACATCACATTCTGCACCTAAGTTTAAAACTCTTAATATTCTGGCGCCTTTTGAAGCGTAGGCTAGAGTTTTAGTTTATTTTAGAAGCCTACGTCTTTACCAAGGTTTGTTAAATTTTAAATTATTGAAAAAATGAATTGCAGAAAAACTAAAACAACACACACACACAACCACACACCCACAACACACACACCACACATAATATATATATATATATATATATATATATATATAATATATAATATATATATATAATAATATTATATTATATATATATATTATATATATATATATATATAATATATTATAATATATATATATATAATATCTATTAATATATATATATATATATGTGTGTGTGGTGTGGGTGTGGGTGTTTTTTTTTTTTGTAAAATTTTTCAAATAATTTAAAATTTAAAACTTGTAAAGTTGTTATATATATATATATTTATATATATATATATATATATATATATATATATATATATATATAATATATAATATATAATATATATAAATATATATATATATATATATATATATATTATATATATTTATATATATATATATGGCCCGCCTCTAGAAAGAGCACAATCCATATCTCAAAAAACTACAATAGCTTACAGGGAAAAGAATACATTGTTTGGGAAATCCTGGTAAAATTTTACCGAGGAAAAAGTAAAAAAAAAAAATCATATCTCAAAAACTACAATGCTCAGGGAAAAAGAATACATTTTTGGAATCCTTGTAAATATTTTGGTTAGGAAAATGTAAAAAAATAAATAATAAAAAAATAAACAAAAATTGGCTTTTTTTTGGGGGGGAGCTCGAGCCTGGGGGGACTATATATATATATATAATATATATATTATATATTATATATTAATATAAATATATATATATATATATATATATATATATATATATATATATATATTTTGTAAAGGTATTACACACAGGGCAATGTAGGGCCCGAGCCCACGGGGAACACAGGGGGGGACGTTTTCCATACCCCGTAGGGGAGGGGCGGAGGAACCCCCGCGACACCCAAATACCAAAGAGCGGGGGTTCCGGAGACCCTCCCCGGAGGGGGGGAAATAGTCCAAACCCTGTAGTTCCCCTGGAAGGCCGAGAGACCCCGACTCCTGCATCGTGCGGTATACCTTGGGGTATTCTTTAGTTAAAAACAAAAACAATTT
>JABUQX010006722.1:87500-90764 GCA_015478945.1 Trachelipus rathkii
AACCATTTAAATTAATTATACATTATATATATATCTATATATATATATATATAATATAATATATATATATATAATATATAATATATATATATATATATCTATATATTATATAAAATTATATATATATATATATATATAATATATATATATATATTATATATATATATATTATATATATATATATATATATTATGGTAGAACTTTAATACACTTAAACAAATGACATTTTTGTAACCAGTGACAATGTTAGTTCAGGAAATGTAATAAAAAAAATTGAAAAGTCTTAAAATAAGAATTTCATATTTTTAAATAATGTAAATACTTTACGATAGTGTACGATAACTGCTAGAAAAAGTATTAATTTCCGTTTCACCAATACAAAGAGCGCCAAAAAAAAAAAATTGCTTTTTATCATGCTCTCGTTTGCGCGTAGAAGAAGGTAGAAAATCTGAATTTTTTTTAAAAATTTTTTTTTTTTAATTAAAGAAAAACCGCCGGGTAAACCGCAAAGATGGAAGGAGTCGGGACTGTTGGCCTACTGGTGGACGACGGGGGGACGAAACCCCCCTTTGTCCCCCAACGGCTCCAGGCCCCCTAAAAGAAAAAAAAATTAAATCCTAAAATTACTTGTTTTAGTGTAAGATTTGTATATCTCTAGTTACACGCATGTTTCTAAAGTAAGTCTTACATATTATATATATATAATATATATATATATATATATATATAAAATAATATTATATATATATATATATATATATATATATATATATATATATATATATATATGCCCAGCAATCCGAAGAGGCCAGGCTATGTATTAGAAAACTATAAATCTGCAGGAAAATAATAATAACATTTTAATTTCAGCAAGTAATTTCATCGATGAAACAAAAAAAAAATTATTTTATTCTAATATTTTTTATTAATAAATATAAGTATAATCTTAGATCTGGCCAGCGTACCCTGTGATTGACCTTGAATCCCTGCATTAGTTCACGAGAGCAAGGAGTTACCAAATATTATTTTATTTTTACGCTTTGAGAAATGTTATTTTTTCTTTTTTTATCCTTTTTAGGGGGGTTCGAGCGACGGAGGGACAGAGGGGGAGAAGTCCCCCCCGTTCGTACCGGTAAGGCCGATAAACCCCGACTCTGTCCATCTTTAAGTTTTACCCGTGGGGTATTTCCTTTAGTTAAAAAAATCAACTTTGGCTAACTTTTTGCGCGATTTCTCCCAGTAAGAAAATGTCGCTTAAAAATAGCAACGAAAATGCTTTTCATACAGCTTTCCATTATTTTTTAAACAATTTTAAATTTTTTCAAAAAAGCGTTATTTTATTTATTTTTTTAAAAAAAAACATGATAAAAATGTCTCCTGATTAATAAAATGTTTTTTATTTTCTTGTAGCATTAATAGTTTTTTAGTTACATGCCGCCTCTTCGGGATGCGACCATATACATATAGTATTTATATATTATATATTATATAGTATTATATTATATATATATATATTATATATATATATATATATATAATATATATAAATTATATATTAATATATATTATATATATATATATATATATATTAATTGAGAAGATCACCTCCAATCCTTAGATAGTTCTATAGTTTGGGACATTGAGTTAAGTGTTTTTACTGATTAAGCGGATATATATATATATATATATATATATATATATATATATATATATATATATATATATATATATATATATATATATATATATATATATATATATTATATATATATATATATATTTTTTTTTAACATAATATAATATATATTATATATATATATATATACTTTTTTTTGAAATTTGTATATGTATATTTATTATTCACAAATAAAAAGGTTCTATACTTCTATAGATAACTTCAATTAATTAAGTTTAATATCCTTAGAAAAATCATGTCAACTAAGCCAAAATCGAAAATACCTCATGTACTTGAATATTTGTCAGTATGAAATATGACTGTAGATGGGAAACAGTCAGTTCGAAAATGCATGAAAGAGTTTACCGAACCACCAGTTACTAATGGGGGTGAAAGTGCATTCACTGGATCCTTTAAATTAATGCAACATTTTAAACGCTCTCATCCAGACTTTGCTGCAATTGTTAAAAAGAAGATGAAGCAAAAACTGTTCAGGATAAACCTTTTATTTTCAAAACGTCATTATAAAAGAGGATACTTTTTTCAATTGTAAAAATTTGTTCTGTCTATGTCAAGTGAAAAATTCAAAATATTATTGATTAATAATGGTTGTTAAAGATAGTGACCCATTAAATGTGTTTTTGCAGGATTTAAAAGTAAATGTGTGGAGACATGGCTCGAAACTGGAAATCCTTTGACCGGGAAAATATTAGTAAAATAGTTCTAGAAGAAGCTAATAATAAAAAAACGAAAACTTGGAATAAAATTGGAAGGGACGCTTCGTGCATTTAAAATGGATGCTTGCAAAAGGGAAAAGCTAAATTAATTTGCAATTAAATATTTTTTGAAAAAAAATTTTATTTTTTGGAAACCCGAAAAAAAAAAAAGATAAAAAATTTATTTATAAAACTTTAGCAGTAAGAGATACCAAATCGCAAAATTTCAGCGAATATATTAAAATTTTGTTATTAAACGTTTTTAAAAGAATTCGAAATAATAAGAAGGTAAGTAATTAGCTTAGTTTACGGAAGGCATCAACATGACTCTAAAGATTAAGAAATTAATTAAGGAACAATGAGATGAGGAAACAGGAAAAGCTGGATAATATAATACCGATTTTTATTTGAAATGTTAAAACGAAGTAATAGTTCTTTTCAGAATGAACTTGATAGAACTATGAAAAGACTATGTTCAGATGATGTTAACATTGCAACACATGAGTGTGGAGTTCATATTTTACAGTTAGCAGTGCGTGATGGTCTCCGCAATACTCATACAGTAAATTCTTAAAAAGTAAGGCGAGACAAATAACAAAGCAGCACGAACACCAAAATTAATGATGTTTCCTAAATCGTCAGCTGGAAAAGTGCAACTTAGATCAAGAGACCCCCAAAAAGGATTTTGGGAGGAAGTGCATGTCTTACAGGAAAGTACAGACTTCTGCAACTAAAAGATTATATTAGTAGTAATGACTGCCGGTACTCTGAACTTTCTCTCTCCATATAGTAGTGGGAAACAAATCGAAACCCCCAAAGAATTTATTAAACACCATACCTGCAACAAAAATACTCAATCGAGAAGACTTGACT
>JABUQX010006723.1:0-2500 GCA_015478945.1 Trachelipus rathkii
CAGAGAGAAAGACAAAATTAGACAGAAATAGACAGAGGCTGCAGAGAGACAGACAGAGAGAGAGGACAGAAGGCCCAGAGGAGAGGCAGTGACAAGAGACAAAGAGAGAGAGAGATGAATGAGAGAGAGAGAGAGGAGAGAGATGAGAAGAGAGAGAGATGCTGAGAGAGCACGACGATGAGAGAGAGAGAGCAGAGGCAGAGGCAGAGGCAGAGAGAAAGACAAAAATAGACAGAAATAGACAGAGGCTGAGAGAGACAGACAGAGAGAGAGACAGAGGCAGAGGAAGAGGCAGTGACAAAGAGACAAAGAGAGAGAGAGAGAGAGAGAGAGAGAGAGAGAGAGAGAGAGAGAGAGAGAGAGAGAGAGAGAGAGAGAGAGAGAGAGAGAGAGAGAGAGAGAGAGAGAGAGAGCGGAAAATAGGACTTGAATTTAGAGCATCGTAAACTAGGATTTAGTTTTCTGTCCTTAATCTCTAAGGCATCACTAAATCAACTTTATCTCTTTTCTATCCACCCAGGTCATAATCGTTAATCCAATAGCTATTCTTGATAGAGATGAACATTTAGTTCTCTCTTAGGAGGGAAGGGGGGGGGAGATTTATAACGACAAATAATCGATGTACAGATTTAAGAACCTTACTATGAAATTATACTAAATTTTCAGAGTATCATGGTCTCCTCTGCAGTGAATAACAAATAAGTTATTCACATTCACAATATAACTTCCAAAATGTTAGCACTTTCATTTTCCCTCCTATAGGAGCTAACATGCGGTTTTCAGTATAATTTTCATCTTTAATGCGACTATCAAATGTTAGTTATAGTCATTACATTCCACAAAACCTTCAGAGTTTCGTCATCTTCCCTGCAGTGAGTAAAATACGCTAGTAAAAGTTTTAAAAAATCTTTCGAGCATCATTATCCTCCCTTTACAGTGGCTACCATACTTTAATCATGGTACTTGCCCTCATGTAATGATTATTCTAACCCTTTCATATTTAAATTTTATTTTAAGCGTAATCTATAAACTTATATTTATCCTCCGTCGCTAAAGACACTCGTGGTAGGAAGTCAAAGAACAATGTAACATATTTGATAGTGATAATGATGAATATTGCTAGATCATAGATCAAAGAGTTTTGACATAAGATCTATTAGATCATATATTGGAGATAATCAAGATAATATTAAAGAGTTTTCATATAGGATGTGTTAGATCATATTAAAAGGCTTTCACATAAGGTCTCTTAGATCATATATTGAAGGTAATCAAGATAATATTAAAAGGTTTTCACATAGGATCTACAAAGCTTTGCGAGTAGAGGCGTAGGGCGAAGATTTATACTATATGGATAAACAAACTTATCCAAAACATATTTTAATGAACCAAAAATAAATACTACACAAAAGAAAAATTATTATTTATAACTCAGGAGTTAGGCATAGTGCAGCAACCATTATAACTGGAAATCAAGACAAATTTTTAAAATCAATCAAATATATATTATATTATATTATATTATATTATATTATATTATATTATATTATATTATATTATATTATATTATATTATATTATATTATATTATATTATATATATTGATATACAAATCAAATAATTTAAATTATGAATTAAATGAATTAGATAAATTACATTAATACCACACTAAACACAGCAAACAAGTTTATAGTAGTTATCTTTAGAAAAATTAGGCTAATTTTGTGGATAATTAGAAATATGTAGAACTTATTGTAGAACTTTAGTAATTAGACATATGGCAACCTACAACATGTAGAGGATTAAAATTTCTGGCAACCTACACGTAGAGGATAAATATTTCTGGCAACCTATAACGTGTACAGGATTAAAATTTCTATTTCTTTTCAAATGAAAATAATAATTTTTAAAAATAATTTTCGTAAACATTTCAGAGTAATGGAATTCTTTATTTAAATATATTTAATGCATATATTTATAACATTTATATTTTTTAATAAAATGGAAATTTTTCCTTTAAATATTTCTTAGTACAAAAATGCTTTATATAATATCATTTAATGTTGGAATTTATAATATTTTCTTTTTAAAATAAAAACAGAAATGTTTTATATATATTATATATATATATATATATATGATATTATCTACATATAATATATATATATATCATATATATATATATATATATATATATATATATATATATATATATATATATATATATATATTTATAATAAATATATATAAATAAGATAAAAGATACATATCTTATATATAAATATATATATATACTATAATATATATTATATTATATAATATATATATATATATATATAATATATTATATATATAAATATCTAAGAAATTGATAGATACACCCACATATAGAACTATTATACATTATATATATGATATTATATATATATATATAATATATATATATATATATATATTATATTTATATATATATATATATATATATATATACTATATATATT
>JABUQX010006723.1:10000-12500 GCA_015478945.1 Trachelipus rathkii
TATATATTTATTTATTTTATTTTACCTACACTTTTTCCCGCTTGAGCGGGGTAGTGGTACGTACAGCCTCTCTCACTCCACACTACCCTCATCTCCCCTCACCACCTCCTCCACCCCACTCTAATCCCTCGCCAAAACACCCTACCCTCTTCCCTCCCTCATCCTCCCTCCTTCCAACATTCTTTATCCATCCATTCCACCTCCTGCTTGGTCTCCCCCTTCCTCTCCTTCCTATCCCCTCCGCTTCCCAAACTCTCCTAACCACTCTCTGTTCCTCCATTCTCACTAGATGCCCATACCATCTTAACATTCCCTCTCCGCTCTTCCACCAACCATTCTCAATCAATCTCTCCCTTCACCACCTATTCCTTAAATCCCTCCCTTCTGCTAACCCCACAAACCGCTCTCAACCCCTTCATCTCAAATACTTCCAATTTCTTCCTGGACCTGGCATTCAACCCCCACGTTTCACACCCATACAACACCGCTGGTACACAAATTTTTTCAAACATACTTATCTTAACTTTCTGTGATAAATCCCCCCCTTCCATAATTCTCTCAGGACCACTCAAAGCTCTCATTCCTTCTCCTACTCTATGTTCTATCTCCTCCTTCATCCCTCCCCCTTACCCAAATCCATCCCTAAATATCTAAAAATCTTTACTTCTTCCAATACTACACCCCCTACTTTAACCTCTAACCCCTCCCCCTCCTCTCTTTCCTCCTCCTCAAACACTAACACTTTACTCTTACCTGGATTTATTTTAAGCCCCTTTTGTCCACACATTCTCTCAAACTCCCTCACCAAATACCTCAGCCCTTCCGCGTTCTTCACCACTAGGGCAGTATCGTCCGCAAACATATCATGTTCACTTCCCTTCTATCATTCCCATCATCAACTCCACCCCCCTCCCACCCTCACCATTCCTCTGCAAACACTCTCCATAAACAAATTGAATAGCCACGGTGACATTACACACCCCTGCCTCAATCCTCTCACCACCCCAAACGTCTCACTCTCCCCTCCTAACACTCTCACACACATTCTACTATTCCTATAAAATGCCCTAATACCTTTACCTAATTTACCCCCCACTCCATTTTCCTTCCAACACCCTCCACAATTCACCCTCTTCACTCTATCATATGCTTTCTCTAAATCTAAAAAACACCCATACACTTTCCCTTTCCTCTCTATACTTTTCTCCACAAGCATCTTTAGTGTAAACACTTGGTCCACACACCCTCTTCCCTCCCTAAATCCTCCTTGTTCTTCCCCCATTCTCCCCTCCGTTAAACCTCTCACTCTCTCAATCAGTATTCTCCCATACACTTTCCCTACCACACTTAAAAGACATATACCTCTATAATTCCCACATTCCATCCTATTCCCTTTCCCCTTATACAGGGGAACCAAACAACCATCCTCCCAATCCTGTGGTACCTCACCACTCCTCCAACATAAATTATATAACCTATACAGCCATTCCTCCACCCCTTATACCTCCCTTCTGCAACATTTCCATTCTCACACCATCCCCAGACCTGCGGACTTCCCTTTTTTTCCTTTATTTAAGGCCCTAATAATTTCCTCCATTTGTATTTCATCCTCCCCCTCCCTCCCCAATTCACTCCCCATCCTCACCTCTTGCAAATCTTCCTCCCCTCCCCCACCCACTTCATTCAATAATCCACTAAAATATTCCCCCCACCTCTTCCTCACCCTATCCTCTCCTCCTATCCACTCCCCACCTCCCTTAATCCTCTCCCCCAAACCCTCCTTCTTCTTCCTTTTTTTATTTCTTCTTTCCAGAAACATTTTGCTCCCCGATTCAAAATTTTCCGTCACTTTTCTACACCATTCATCTTTTGCTCTTCTCTTCGTCCTCTCCACCGCCCTCTTTGCCTCCACTCTAACCCTTCTATATTCCTCCCCAGCTTTCCTCTCCCCTACCTCCCAACCATTTCACATAAGCTCCTTTTTTCTTTTCACCACCCCTTCACCCTCTCAACTCACCAATTCACTTCCCTATCCTCCTGCTTGCACCCACCCTTTTTACTCCACATACCCTTCTAGCCTCTTCCAATACTGCCTCTTCTAAAATCTCATCCACTCCCCTCCACCTCCCCAATTTCCGTCCCTCTCACGTCTCTCCACCTATCCTCCATACCTCTCCTAAACTCCCTCTTACACACTGTCTCATCCAATTTTTCCACCTTTATCACTTCTACTCTCCTCTTTTCTCCCCTTTCCCTAACCGTCACCTCTCCTCCCATCCTTATCCTAGCAACCACCAAATAGTGATCCGATATCCCCCTCCCCGCCCCCTCTAAATACATTTACATCTAGTAATCTGCCTCTATCCTTCCCATTTACACACACATAATCCAGTACGGCCTACCCCCCCGTTATCCACTCTTCCCATGTATACTTATGATTTTCACTCTTTTTGAACCAAGTATTCCCCACTATCATTCTTCTTTCAACACACAACTCTAA
>JABUQX010006723.1:17500-20000 GCA_015478945.1 Trachelipus rathkii
AATATAATAATTTAATAATAATAATAATAATAATATTTATAATAATAGTAACAATAATAATAATAATAATTTTCAAAATTATTTTAATAATCCTTTTAAAAATTTAAGAATAATAATAATAATAAATAATAAATAATAATAAATAACAATAATAATCACCTAAATATTTAATATTAATAATATTTATAATATTTATATATTAATAATACATTTATAATAATAATAATAATAAATAATTAATAATAATAATAATAATAATAATAATAATAATAATAATAATAATAATAATAATAATAATAATAATAATAATAATAATAATAATAATAATAATAATAATAATAATAATAATAATAATAATAATAATAATAATAATAATAATAATAATAATAATAATAATAATAATAATATTATTAATGTTATTATTATTATTATTATTATTATTATTATTATTATTATTATTATTATTATTATTATTATTATTATTATTATTATTATTATTATTATTATTATTATTATTATTATTATTATTATTATTATTATTATTATTATTATTATTATTATTATTATTATTAAGAAAATTTAAATCAACTTCAATTTTAACATGCTTTTTACAAGTTCTTTCTATCCTTCTAAATAATTCTTTATTTTCAGAAGAATATTTATTAAGGACTATTCTAGAATAAAAAGAAGTTAAAGCCTTTAATTAATATTGTACCAATATTTAGCCTGAATACTTCAGGCCTGATCACGGTTAAGTAACTATTTATTATGTAATTTGCAAATTAGAAATTTCAAAATATAAAAAATATAAAATTATTTTACATTAATCGTGGTTTAAAAAATAATTTCAATGAAAAAAGAAAGCTTATATTATTTTGCAAATACAACTATTATCAAGGATACATAGATGTAACTGCAAAACATTGAAACATTCAAAAAACATTCAAACATTCATCCTTTTAATTAAATTTTACATTATTCTGACTTAAGTTTTATAGTAAAAAGGGATTCTTCTGTAAGAAAATAGCTGAAATTACCAACTTGAAATAAGATTTTAAAACAACTAGCGATTTCAACTGTAGGAGGAAATATGTGTTCCGTCGTGTAATACTCCCATATTTTACTGGGTTCATACCTATGCTACATAATTCGGTTTCTGAAAGTGTTAGTTTTGTATCTCACATAAGAGGAATTACATCCTGCTTCTTTATAATTAAACTGATACACAATATAACTTCTTTTTATCCTACGAACAATGATCACGGGTACTAAAATATGAGAACACTCGTCCCGGTCTGTAGTAAGCTTCTTACATGGACTTTTTTTGTTTTATATTTTATCTTTTATATGTTTTTTGACAATTATGTTTAATTTTTGCTCTTCTCTGGAAAAGTTTGTCAAATTTGATGATTTAAAGTAAAAAGTTATCTTGCTTTCCCTGTCAAGTGAATTTTTATTTGAAGTTAAAATGTCATTTATAGTTCTTTTAATAACGTTTTCTATTTTAAATTGAGGGTAACCATTATTAATTAAGTTTTTAGTTATTCTTATCACCTCTTTGTTAAAGAGTTCCCACGTTGAAGTGATTTTATAAGCTCTGTGGATTAGGGTTTTAATAATTGATAGTTTATACCTTTCAGGTATATTAGAATCATAATTTGTGTGTATAAACCTTTATCTGTACTTTTAACATTTACCTCTCTTTCGACTCTACCATTTTTAAAACAAAGTAAGACATCTAGGAATGCCAGTTTTTTATTTTTAACATCTTCATAAGTGAAGTTTAGGACGGATAGTTGTTTAAGTCTTTCTATGACAAATGTGTCATCGACGTATCTTAAATAAGTCTTCGGATTAAATATGTTATTTTCATTCATAATTTGGTTTTCAATATGAGACATGTAGAAATCGGCGAACGTTGGGCCCAATGGGGATCCCATCGATACACCATCTTTTTGTATGAAGGTTTTATTATTAAAATTAAAAGGGGTTTCCGTAGTACAGATAGTTAAGAGTTTTTTATAATAGTTTTTTTCAATATCAGGTGGTGGTTTATCTCCGTTTTCATAAAATTCCTTAAGGATAAAGTCTGTTGTTTCTTTAACTGGAACGTTAGTGAACAGACTTTCAACATTTAGAGATACTATATAATCAGAATGGAGAAATTCTGTTTCGTTAATGTGCAAGAGAAATTCATCTGTAGATTTTACTATAATTTTTTTTATTTAAGTATGGACCCACAATATTATTAATTTACTGTGCAATACGATGAGTAACAGTGCCAGTCATACTTATTATAGGACGTAGGGGGGAATTTTTAAGCACCTGTGGATATTTGGCAAGCCGTATAAATGTCCATAATTTTAGACACCAGTTCGTTTGATTTTATACTTAACATGCTCATCTGTAATTTATTATTATTATTATTATTATTATTATTATTATTATTATTATTATTATTATTATTATTATTATTATTATTATTATTATTATTATTATT
>JABUQX010006723.1:27500-32500 GCA_015478945.1 Trachelipus rathkii
AAATATATTTTTCATTTTAAAATAAATTTCAACTGTTATCATTTGCAACGAAAGTGTTCATATTATATGATATATATATATATATATATATATATATATATATATATATATATATTATCATATATTATATATATTATTAATATATTATATTATATTATATATAAGTATATACCTATATATATATATACTTATATTTATATATATTATATTGGCAAGTGATCGTCTTGTTAAAAAGACTAACAATTCCCATAAAACAAGTCGTTTAACCTTAAAACCAATTAAAAAAACAAGAAGTTCGTCTTAGATAAAAGAAGAAAAAGATGAAAAAAGAAGAAAAAGACAAAAAAAAAATCGAAACAGAAGAATGGGACGACAAAACTACATCTACTAAACCTTTGAAGTGAGGAACAGTACAAAAGGTTAACTAAACACAGCTCCTCCTACTTCATTAATTTGGTGATCCAGGAAAAAGAGACAACCTTCTAAAAAATTCCTTCAGACAATCTAAGAGCTAATAATGAAAATTCAAGCACCGTGCAGACCAGTTAATGACTTGAAATCAACATCACACTGGGTTAATATCAGGCCTTAACTTAGCCTCATGTTTAAACGTGACTAGTTTCCACCGTCATAACACCTAATCTTCAAAGAGATGTCATAATACGAAACCTTCAAGCCAATCACTGCAGATCGGTGAATCTTGAATAACTGTAACACCGTTAATGCCAGGCCTATCATCCTCAGTTTAACGTGCTCATTTTAATGTCTCTAATACTAAATTTTAAGATAAAGAATACTTAAAGCAACTAGAAGACCATTAAAAGACAGGAAAACGTCACAGTTGAATGCCAGGTCTATATACCAGTCTCCACAGTTTAATAGTGGCTATTTCCGCCAACACTAAATTCAACTAACTTCCCTCTCTACGGAATTACTCACAGATTACATCCTTCAGATAAACTTTCCAGTTCTTTTGGCCTATTGAGCTTCTCTGGTTTAAAATAGAAGACAGATAACAAACCTATTCTATCGCGGTACGTTGCGACCATACATATTGGTACCTATACACCCTGCTATTTCTATATTAATATGGATTTATTAACCTGAAGAAATGAGATTCATCAACAATGTATATTTGGCAGTACATTTTATATCCAAACTGGAGGCTCGCATTATCACTGCTACTAAATATATTCTATGTACTATATATATTATAATATATACTATATATATATATTATATAATTATTTATATATTTATATTATATATATTTATATATATATTATATTATATATAATTATATATATATATATATATTATATATTGGTTATCGTATAAGATGGAGAAAAAATCATTTTCATATAGTGGTATTATACTACAATGGAAGGGCCTCGCTACCACAAACAATATATAAATATATTATATATATATATATATTATATATATATATATATAATATATATATATATTATATAATATATAATATATATATATATATATATATATATTATATATATTATATTTAAACTGCATTCTTCTTAGTGATTCATACTTCCCTCAAATTCGCACCAGAGAAATCAACATCAAGTTTCATACATGCCTATCGAACTATCTCATTCAGTTGTTGATTCGCCTTCAATGAAGACCACTTCCTACTGAGCAACAGGAATAAAAGTTCATTTTAGTGTTTAATAGCCCTTTTATTAAATCGCGAAGTGTTATATAATGATAAAATATTATTTTTTGCTTGTAGAATTTTCCCCAGACATGAACTACAGCGATATTTTATTAATATATAAATATTTTTTAAGAATATTAAATTATTATCATTTGCAATGAAAGTGTTTTATATATTGTTATGCCATGTTTAACAAAACGATTAAAAAAACCATAAAACAAGTAGTATAACCTTAAAAAAAATTAAGAAAACAAAAAGTCCGTCTCAGATAAGAAAGCAGAAGATGAAAAAGAAAAAAATCGAACGGAAGAACTCGGAAACGAACTACGTCTACTACCTTTGAGGTGAAAGAACAGTACAGCTCCTCCACTTATATATATATATATATATATAAGAAAAGAAAGAGTATATATATATATATATATATATATATATATATATATAGATAGTATATAGTATATATATATATATATATATATATATATATATATATATATATATGTATATATATATGTTTTAATTGTTTTTAATATGAAAAGGTGAGGCACGCTTCACCTAAATGTGTATTCATTTCGTTAGGTTTGGTTTGCTGATTCTTACGATTCATTTTGAAATAAATTAAAATTTTGCTCGCGCAAATCTTAGCATAAGTACGAACATAAATTAAAATTTTTACAAAGTTATAATGGAGTGCTACATATATATATATATATATATATATATATATATATATATATATATATATATATATATATATATATATATATATATATATATATATATATATATATATCTACGAGAGTATATATATAGTATGGAGAGGAGAGAGAGAGAGAGAGAGAGAGAGAGGAAGGAAAAAGAGATAAAGAGAGAGAGAGAGAGAGAGGGGGGGGGGGGGGCACGGACATGGATGGAGCCGGAATGGAAGGGAGGGATATAAATTGACCCAGGAAACACAGAAGTTGGAAGAGAATTCCATAGAACAGAAGTGGCAGGAAAAAAGAAAGCACCGCAGCAAACAAGCCTGGAGTTACTAATATAGCAACACAAAACTCATGTGCAGACACAGCACCCCTTGTGCTACGGGGGTGTCGTAAAGGGGGTGGTACGCGAGTGATAAATTCCATCAAACACTTGCCACTCCGGTACCTATAGAAAAGAGATGAAGCACCAGTATCGGGTCGCGAACTGGAAAGTACAGAACAGTTTATAAGCCTTTTCGCCTTTGACTAGATCCTATCCAAAAGCCGGGTGAAGCCAGAGTCTCTCCAGGTATGAGAACAGTACTCCATGCGAGGAAGGATGAGATCCTTATATAGCTGGAGTAACTGAGGAGAGGATAAAAACAGTGATAGTCTAAACAGAACTCCGAGTTTTTTTTTGAAACCGCCCTAGCAACCGTTGTGATGTGAGGTTTCCAAGTTATTTTTTTGTTTATGTTAAGGGCAAGGATGTTTATATTGTCAACAGGAGAGAATAGAGATCCATCGAAAGAGATAGGAAAGTTAGAAGGTGTCATAGAGAGGGAGATTTGTAAAAGTTGGGTTTTTAAAGAATTGAATTTAACAAGGTTGCCACGACCCCACCCGGAAACTCTATCCAGATCAGCGAAAATAGAATCGGAAAGATTAAGATGAGAGGCAGTTCCAGAAATAAAAGAAGAAGAAGATTTGAAACGAGTTGAAGGATGAAGGGTCAAGTCATCGTCATATCAGTGGATAGAGTTAGATGTGTAAGTGAGAAGATCATTAATGAAAAGTAGGAATAAAGTAGAAGATAAGACAGAACCCTGAGGAACACAACTATTGACAAAAAAGAGAGGAAGAAGTCGCCCCGACAACAACAGCTGATATTGAGCGATTTGAAAGAAAGCTAGACATAAGTAAGCAAAGAGAAGGAGGAAACCCAAAGGAGGGAGCTTGGAGAGCAGTGACCATTGCCATATATATATATATATATATATATATATATATATATATATATATATATATATATATATATATATATATATATATATATATATATATTATTTGTAAAGGTATTATAATTTAAGTAATAGGAGCCCTAGGTCGACGGGGAACATTGGGGATCGCTTCATGTTCCTGATATATATATATATATATATATATATATATATATATATATATATATATATATATATATATATATATATATATATATATATAGTCGAATGTAGGAATATTCTAATTATTTATTCTGTTGTTAAAAAAGAAAAGAAAAAAATTAATGAAAGGAATGGAAGGACAATGGAGAGAGGAGAGAGAGAGAGAGCACATACACATTATTATATATATATATATATATATATATATATATATATATATATATATATATATATATATATATATATATATATATATATATATATATATATATATATATATATATATATATATAGAGAGAGAGAGAGAGAGAGAGAGAGAGAGAGAGAGTGAGAGAGAGAGAGAGAGAGAGAGAGAGAGAGAGAGAGAGAGAGAGAGAGAGAGAGAGAGAGAGAGAGAGAGAGAGAGAGAGAGAGAGAGAGGAGAGAGAGAGAGAAGAAGAAGAAGAAGAAGAAGAAGAAGAAGAAGAAGAAGAAGAAGAAGAAGAAGAAGAAGAAGAAGGGAGAGATAGATAGATGGATACATGATAGAAGTAGACAGATAGATAGACGGTAAAATATCGTGAAAGGGAACGAAAAAATTAAGAGATGACTAACAAGGAGTTATTCTGGACAGATATATAGGTTAGATATATGTTATAATTTTAACACAAGGAAAGTTCAAAATAAATTCACTTTTCAAAGCATTTGAATTTAGATCGATTGAATAAACTATTCATTATGTGTACAACCTCCTCGTATGTGTGAAAATGACTTTCTTTTCCTTTAATGCGTCACAGATTTTGCTCGTCAAAATTGTTTGTTTAAATGCTCAAACTTTCAAAGTTTATGTCTTCACATTACCCCTCTCTCTCTCTCTCTCTCTCTCTCTCTCTCTCTCTCTCTCTCTCTCTCTCTCTCTCTCTTATATATATATATATATATATATATATATATATATATATATATATATATATATATATATATATAGTATATAGTATATATATATATATATATATATATATATATATATATATATATATATATATATATTTATATATATATGAGGAGGAGAGGTGGTGTAGACAGAGCAAGAGAGAGAGGAATATGAATTACTGGAAATTTTTTGAAAATTTTTTTTTGTTGAAATTTTTTCTTTTTTCTTTTTTCAATAAATCAACAAATTGGATTCTGAAATATTTATTTCTTTGATTTTTAATT
>JABUQX010006723.1:37500-47500 GCA_015478945.1 Trachelipus rathkii
AAAGATGATAAATGGTAAATGTAAATATATATAGGTCTAGATAGAAAACAGAATGATATTTTCAGAAAAGTATTATATATTAAGATAAGAAACGTATGGTAAGGAGAAAGAAGGAGAGGAGGAACAAGAGTGAGGAGGAGAGGAGAGGAGAGAGAGAACACCACACACACACCCCCCCCCTCATCACACACACACACACACACACACACACACACACACACACACACATCCCACACACACCCTCATACACACATGAAAGAAAGACACACATGAAAGAGGAGGAGTGAGGAGAGAGAGAGGAGAGAGAAAGAGAGAGAGAGAGAGAGAGGAATGGAATTAGGGATGATGGAGGGATGGATGGAAGGTCTTTAAAAGAAAATCAAAAATCGATCTTTGATCTGATTGATGATTTCCTCCGACGACTGATCCTGATTGTTTTATTGATTGATTGATCTATTTATTTTATAATATAAACAAAATTCAGTGTAACTTTGGACTAAAATACGATTCAGTTCCATATTTATAATGATTTGACGTTGTTTTACAAAGATTTTATATATAAATGTCTCACTACTATAGCTTTTCCATATGGCCTTTCCTTCGCCCCCAAAATGCTAGTCTATGAGGTTTAGCAGACGATTATTTATGGAAAGCTTTTTGCCGAACGGACATTGACGAACAATTTAGACGACGGACATTTGACAAAAGACATTTGACAAAAGACATTTGACCTACGGACATTTGACGAACGAATATTTGACCAACGCAATTTGACTGAAGGTACAGGTATAGATCTTACTCCGCGAATTTAAATGATATGACCAACGGGACAGACTTACGTAACGGATATCTATTTTGACAGATACTGAATTGTTAGATGACGTACTAATGTATCGCACGTAAGTAGAGACTTTGATTGTAACCATCATGGTAGAACGACAAAATTTGACCAACTGGCACCAGATCTATGGAAATCGACTATAGATTCAGCAAATTCAGAACATTAAAATGGAAAATTATAATGTAAGTAATAGAGAACTATTTATGTAAATTTGTTATTCCATTTATTCGTGGCCAGACTAAATAAATATTGAATCTTAACCGTGAACATAATTTAATTTCGACAACGTTTAGTACAAAAAAAGCCCAGATTCTCGTATCCATTCTCTGGAACTATTATAGTAAAGATTATAATATATATATTTATATGAGTATCTAGGATAGTCGTCAATAGTATTATATATCAGTTGAATTATAGAATAAATGTGAAAACTGAACATATATTAGGGCAAATGAAAGACTAGTAGCAATAGTACTCATAAGTGTCATAAGACACAGTTATTAGATAAGATGCTAACTAAGTGAATATAAGAATATAGCTCATTACAGCTCTAGGATATAATGAGTAAAGAAGAGTATCATGTATTACAACTCGAGTATACAATAAGAATAAAAAGATGACAGTACACTTTAGAACTCAATTACTAATAAAAGCGATGATGATTATAAGGAAGTTGAATTAATATAAGGATAGAAAAATAAAAAGTAAACTAAATGACGCCAAACGTTAGTATTAAAGTAATACAAACCAAGATAATGGTCAGTTTGGAAGGAGGATGAATGGACTTTTATAACGGAGAATAGGTGAACTTCTGAGGTAAAGCGTCAGAAGGTTAAATATGAGAATAACTGGAGAGCAAAAGCATATGGGATATCTAATGAATTATGATATGCTGACTCTTTCGTATAATGATAGAAGATATGATTTGATTAAATATTGCATAGATAATAGATATTAGAGTAGTATGTGGATAAGTCGAACTTACTTTCATCCCAGTGACTAATATATATATAATCTTAGCAATATCATTTAGCATGTAAAATTGAAGAGAGTTATAAGTTAAATATAGTAGCTTAGTCTTGTTTAGCCTAATATGGAATATGTATTTAGGTAATTGAGGTATTAATGTAAGAGGATCTAATGATTAATAGAGTGATGAAGTTAGAAGGTAATTTGAAAATCATAAGTCACAGTACTATTAATAGTAATGAAAAATTTCTGTGATGAAATATTCTAAATACCGAGTATCGAAAGAAGTGATTGATGATCTTTGAAGTATGGATCTTATTTATATTTTTATATTATCGAACAATATTATAGTAGGATATAGTATCGAGGATGAAAGACGAATCAAGCTAGGTGAGACCTTATATATAGGTTAACTGTAGTGATATTATATAAGGTATGATATTAGTTTATGAGTTAGTAGTAGTAAGTAATAGTTAAAATATATAGTAGCGTATTTTGATCGATAAGATAGTGCGTATTTTATCGGTGAAAGTGTACTGAAGGATACATGATTGTAGGGTAATGAGTAACAAAGGATTGCCGTTTAGCTATAAGTGAGTTATGTAGTGATATGTGTGATTAATATTCATTACATCTTAAACATATATGTTGTAGAATAACTGAGGAACGAAGAAGAATATATGATATATATATATGAATAATCTAAGGGTTTTGTGGCATATTGCACCAGGTATAGCTATAAGACTAGTTATATAAGGAATAATCTACTATGACTAGTGATCCAGTTAATAGATTAGATATTAGGTAGGTCGCTAGAGGCTTCTGAATAGAAATCATATAGAGTACGATATATATACTGATCATGATAGTCATGAAGCTGTGATGTAAAGAATATTATATGATCATGATATTGTTACGGCTGAACATAGTGATGATATGGTTTAATTTATATTAGCGTGAGATGAAGGCAGGATGTGTCTATAGAGTCATCCTTGGATTATGTATAAATTTTATATACTGATGTAGACTTATGTATATAGTATTAGATAGAGTAGGCGATGTCAGTCGAGGTATAATGTATGTTAGTACATGATAAATGGTAGAGATTGAGTAATGAGATGATGTAGGGTGCCCTACTCTATTTTATCTAGTATATGTATTTTGGCTTATTACCGTATAGCTGGTAGTCAGTATCTAGTAGATATAGAGTTGAGAGGACTGGTATGAAGAATTAGTCAGTGGGTGTGTGTATATAGTAGAGAGTTTGAACATAGGTATAACGACTAGATATAGAATATAAGGTTAGTAGTATGTGTGTGGAGGTACACCAGAACATGGTTCATATAGGTCGGGAAAAATTAACAACAAGTGTTACTCGAGATTATAAATATAATCAGTATGATAGATATAGATTGTATTAATAATATTAAGTAAATAATAAGGATTACTATGACCTAGTATTGATTGATATAGTAGATATTAATAATTAGTAATTAGATTGTCAATGCGCAGTGATATGGTATGTAGAGGTATTATTAATTAATTATTAATTGTTGGGTTATATGATTCAATCGAATCGTCAGTCGCGGATATATAAATATCAATAATCCAGCGAGTATCCGATACGGTTGCATAAAAATGACAGTGCATCGCTGCAATTCAGAAAGGTATTAACTAAGAGTCAGTTGAATATTATATTATTATTGATTATTATTATATATCTCATATATTATAGTAGTATAGTATTAAGTCGCCTTGTAACATATTAAGTGATGATTCTAATAGTGTGCGTCGCAGTTTACAAAGGGTATAGACTTTTCTAAATATTGTTCTATAATCTCATAATGATGATATAGTTCTTATAACTAATAGCTAGTAAGATCATATATATATATTCTCATGTCTTATCTCGCTGAAGGGTTTACTTTGCGAAGCCTGTTGAGAGTAAATAGGGACATACTTATTTATCTGATAGTTATATATCCTAATAATTGATAAGGATGTAGTAGAACCGTTTTATCAGTTTTTGCATTGTGACTTCTCGAAATCGATAAGAAGATGATCGAAGGTTTGCGTCTTTGGTCAAAAATACGCAATTAATCTGAAAAGATGTTATCTCCGGAACGTATAGAGATTTTAGCCTTTAATTCTATAGGTTTATTGCTAATATTGCCATGTCTTGAGCCGAATTAAGCATAGTTCTTGACGAAAATGGTTAAGAACAGAGAACTAAGATGACGGATGAGTGGGTAGATCCTTATATAGATTGATGAATGTTTACATCAATAAATTAGCTTTAATATAATCTAATTGTCTCTCCAGAATCGATAAACTCTCCAATAGTTGGATCAGAATATATTTGTATTAGTTAATCTATCTTTTTATATTTTTTTCTGTTTTACCCACAAATCTCGAAGCGCTCGCGCTAGTCGCGCTGGGTTCCATCTCTGCTCACCAATTGATCTTATCAATTTCCATGGTCAGTTTTTCGTTCGCTGTGATGGCAAGCTAGCTCTCAGTTCTTGTTGAAACATATGCTGCCGGAGTGGCCAAAGAGCTTATATCAATCAAACGGCGCTACGCTTGCTTCAGGTATTGCGCATAGAATCAATGTTATATGAGTTCGGACCTTCATCTTGATGGAATGAAGGGCAATTGAGCAACTATGTGATTATTGATTTTGGTGGACTTGTAGAAATTGTGTAGCTTTATGTGCTTAGATCGAGCGGTAATATTATACCGATTGGACTCAGATCTTTATCATTGGTATACGTGAAGTCACTCGCGGAGTCTTCAGGTGATAAGTCCAGCCAATCCATTCGTATGCTTTAGAAATCCAAATTTGGCTTGCGCAGTATATTAGCGGAACATACTACGCTATGCTCGATAAACGCTCTCGTCACGATTACTTCATTATGGATCTATATAAACCGTTTAGTCCGCAGCCAAACATATATTAAATGATGAAGATAATCTTTATACGTGTAAATGGTAAAGTTACAGTGATTCTTCTCTCTCCATAATATAGAACTTAGTTTACAATTCCGAGTATACCTATCAAATGACTACGTATGTATTTCTCCGAATTTCTTAACAAACATCCATATGAATCACTCAGCGGGTGATTATGTTAGTAACATAATGGAGTAAGTTATGAGTATGGGTGACCTCATACTCATTATTAAAGGAGTCAAGGGTATATATGAATTATATATTATCACTATACATTTAATTGGACGAGTATAAATATGCCTATGTTAGATAGTAATTGGCTCTCCTCTCCACTATGAAATATACGGCATGAATATATATATATAATAGTAATATTAATACTACTAATTATATATATAATATATGAGTTATGGTTTCCTAATTTGTTTTAGGAATTCGTGATTTATCTATAGGGTAGTATATGGATAAGGTAATATATTGTAATTTATTTTTAACATTTATCATTAAGTAGTATTATTATTACTATTAATATATATATATTGGAATAATTATGATTTAGTGTTGCAAGGGCAGAGCTGTTATTATTTCTCTCGCATCTCTGCGCTTAGATTGTGTTGAATGTTTGGATTTAATATGGGGGTCCGTTGGGTGGGTGTAATAAGTTCGTATTTTATGGGCGGCGGTGAATTTTTTGTTTTTGAATAATTTTTTATTTTTCCTTTCTTTGAGTTTTTTTTTTTTTGGGGTGGTAATTGATTTTCTTAAAGACTTTTCTAGAAGAACTTTTAATTCGATTAAATTTCGTTATAAATTTACTACTACTATATATATTACTCTAGATATTATAGACATGGTCTTATAACGTAAGGTATAATAGTAGTTAGGGAAAATAATAAGATTAAAATAGGGGTTAATTATATATATATATATATATGAATTAATTTATTTAATATTAATATATCTTATATTATATATATATTTATATATAGTATTAATTATATATATTTAATATATTTAATATATAAATATATTATATTATTATATTTGAATATATTTAATATTATAATACTATATTATTAATATATAATATTATTTAATAATCATAAATTATTAGTAGTATTATATATATATAATATTATATTAATATAACTATATATTTTATAATATATTATATATTTAAGTAATATAATTTAATTATAATTAATATATACTTTCAAAATGTTACCTTGTAGTAGGTATTTAGACAGTCCTTTAATTAGTTATTAATTGGCCTATATGATTAAAAAAATGATTATATTTTTTATTTATTAACCTTTTATCATTCCTTGATATTCTGGAAAGAATTTTGAGATGGATTTACAATTAAAAGTTTTTCGTAGAGCTCTCCTTAACTATAGCTAAATATTGGATTTATTAAAAGATACGAAGCCTTATTAAAGTTGTCTTAGTAACAAAATAATTATTAAGTTTTTATCTTTATTAGTATATGTTTGTGCACACACAGGATACTTTGATAATTATTAAGTTATTATTTCTTAATATATATATAAGGAATTAAGTTTTTTATCTTTGTTTTAAAATTCTTTTAGATTATATTTACAATATTGTATGTATTCTGATATATCCCTTTCTCATTTTTATATAAGTTAATGGTTAATATTGGTCTTAATATTTTTATATTAAATATAAACTTCACTTTAATTGGTATGGAAGCGTAGTTTAAATTATTACACAATCCTTATATTATTTATTGAGTGTTGAAAGAGACCGTTCTATACTGATAGTCGATTTCTGCGATTAACTCCTACTTCGATTTTACGTACTGCAGTCTTACATGGAATTATAATTCTATTAATTATTCTGTAGTTATACTTGATAATATTGAGTTTCACTCATACTCACTTTTTACATTACTGTAGTTTTCGAAAGTGAGTCATATTTCATGTACTCTCTTATATCTTTAAGGATATTATTTGTAGTCAGTAGTCGCTAGAGCTGAACTCGTGTTTTATATATATATATAACTTTTTAAACAATACTATTTCAGTTTATATATTTAACTTTATTTTAACAATTTTATTTAAATGATGCTTTTTAATTATATCTCAATATTTTAATTCAATTTAAGAAACATTATGACATTATGTTGACTGCTGGAGTCAGAAGATTATGCTTCAGAATAGAAGCATATAATCTATCATATACTTTAGATGCGTGTTTATATGCTCTTGTAAATTTTACATTGATTTAGTAATTTAAATTTCTATTTTATAATAACTTAAATCTAACCTATTCTATCTTAAAACAACCCATGATCAGTGATATTTATACCTTATCAACTAAACAAGTTTTACCTCTGGATTATACTACAATATCTTAACTGCTATACCTCAAAGCAGCTTGTCTGTGAGGTCTTTGACTCTCTATAGTTATTTATTGGATTCGATTTCATTTATTATATATATATATAAAAATATATATATATCCACCTATTTCTCCCCATACAGGGAGGCCAGCTTGATTATAAGTTTACCGTACTTGAGTACGATTGTCTCACTCTGTGAGTGATCAGTGAAAGACATAGTATGTATGACATATTAGCGAAATCACCAGCTCTTAGAGAAAATGCAGTAGGCGTACCATGGCCACATTGGATATATAGCCTGATTACAGCTAGAACTCGCTCGAGCTAGCTAGTATTACTCACCCTATAATACATCTCGCGGGGACTCTTAGTTGCTCTAAACCGCATCCTCTATCTCTCTCTAACAATGTTACCTCTAGTCTCTCTCAGATTATCATCGCGACCCAGGTGGCCACAACCCGTCTCCTCTGCTCTCTTAGCAAATCTCCGCTCATTCTATACTTATAGAATATGAGCCTCCCTTTCATTCTTCGCGCACTCTTCTAGTCTCTATCATACTCCCATCTTCTCATTACGCAATATGATATTTCTTGATTTGTCTCTTATATCGACTCCACTCAATCATTGTGTCTTTTCTCGGCTCGCTTGTCTCTCGAGTGCGCTTCCAATATATCTAACACTTCTTGTCTTCTCAATGAGGGTTTTTTGATTCAGTCTTCTCTCACAATTTATAGGAGATCACCCATTACATATTCAACTGAATCAATATCCTACTTCTTTTTAAATTACTTCTCACTACTTTATATTATACATTGGCTATCTAAACGCCATCTAACAACACTTGCTTTTTCAGTGTTGAATTGCGTTTTTCATGCCTTACAATTTCAGACAACTAGTCTATATGGAGTGGCGAGAATTAATGTGACTGTTTATTACCGCTATCATACAAAGAAAGAGTTGCTTTCTCAACAATTTCAAATACGTACTCTTTTCGGTTGCTTTATCTATGGTATTCTCTAACCATGTCTCTCTCTCACTATTATCAACCCGTACCCAATATCGCTTGCACATGTACTATGTCAAATATTTCTTGATATCACAGCTTTAACATTTGTTTCTCTATTTTGATTTTTAGAAAATTCTTCCTTAAAATTCAGAGCTCAGAATTATAGATTATCACGAATTAATTATGGGTACTCTCTATCGGCAAATGATTAACATAAAGCACTTCTTGTCACTGTAGACATAAGATGGTATACAAAGAGAACGAAAGTGGCAGTTGTTTTAATATAGCCAGTTTTTTGAATAACTGGCTCAATAAATAATCTGGCTCGTCTCTAATTGATGCCACACCACATTCACAATTATACATGTTACCTCGACTCTTCTCCTCATTCCAGTGCAGAACAATAGTACTTAACGATTACATAGAACACTCTGAGTACATTTTATTCTCCTTTGTAGATTAGTATTATTTACTTTGACACCAACATGGCAGATCGTAAAATCTCATTCCATGTCTTGCTAGATCGTGACCTAGTTATAGTAATTCTCAAGATTAATAGCTACGTGTTCGTGCGTTAGGAAACCCTGTACATTCGACGATGTCTTCTAATAGCTAGACATTAGCAATATATTTTTACATGTTGATCTGCAATCGGATCATGTGCGAACATCGCATTATTACAGCTCCCTGCACCGACCTTCTTATTGGCTTATATTCTCTACGTTTACTTTCTCTATCTATCTCCTCTATATAGTCAATATGACTGTTGTCCCAACTTGCATGAAATTGTCTTATCCTAGTTCTCTTTCCAAACTCTGCATGCTTATATATTTCATACACACAATGATAGGAAAATGCATCTGCAATTTTTTACACCATTTAAGCCAGCCCGGCCCTTCGTCTTTTTTATACCTCTCATGCTATACATCTAAACGATGCTTATTTCTCATTCTACCTCTAATTCTTTCAACAATAGTACGCTGCCCATTACATCATCAATAAAGTGAATATTATGGGCCATTACTAAAAGAGAATATCAACGCTTTTAGGCAGTTACTTTTACTTTTTGTTTGAATTCTTTGAAATCTAAGTTTCGTCTTTTTTTCTGTCTTAATTGATTTACTTTGTATCTTCATTATTTTATAGCTTCTTGATCAGGATCGACTCGTCACCTTTTTTGATTTCTACAGATCCCATTTAAAGCTGCCATGTGATGCTCCGGCTGTATTATCTCAAAAACCTTGCGGTAACAGAGTACTATACATCAATCTTATAATACTCGCACTTAACAATTATTGTTAATAAATATTTACATTAATCATGAGTTCTGGTAAGGGATCTTACTTGACTACAGCGAACACTTAACATGGGAAATTTTGGCCAGCTATCAAAATAAGCAATTATAAACTGCTTAATGCCTTCATGTTTTATGTGCAATGGTGGGAAAATACCACTTTTTCGATATACCAACGGATCTTATAAAAATTTCTTGCATCCTTCGAATTTAATTTTACCTTATAGTGGCCATTTTTCCTTTACTCGATGTTTGGCTTTGACACGGCTATCTCCTCAAGAGCAGGAAACATTATATTTAGTGAACACATTCCCATAATGATGACTAAGTTGCCCAGTTGTAAGTAAACACAGATCACTTATTCATTTTCATCTCGAGCATTTTTTATATTTTCATAATATTTGTTCATACTCATTAAGTGAAAATAGGAGCTGTGTAAAATTCATTTTAATTGTGAAGCAAGACACTAAACCATTTTTGAATTGCTGTAGAATAATCTCACTCATTGGAATTATATTGGGCTGCATCTATTACATTCAAAAGTTCTCTATTAAAATTGTAACCACAATAAAT
>JABUQX010006723.1:50000-60000 GCA_015478945.1 Trachelipus rathkii
ATGGTGAAGGACATTCTTCTGGGCTCTACGAAGTGGAGAATTATAAGAATCAAAATCATTTTCATGAGGATGTGTCTAATCATATATCACCTCATTCCTCGATGTCTCCACAACCACTTCACAATAAACCTAACTATCCTCAAATCTCATCTTATTCTATTCCCCCTCATTCTGGTCCTCAGCCATCTCATTCTAGTCCTCATTCCCCTCAGTCCGGTCCTCTTCCACCTCATTCACCTCCTTCTAGTCCTTATCCATCTAATTATGGTCCTGATCCGCAGCCTCCCGTTCCAGGTCAAAATTCCTCTAATAAAAAAAATAATTTTCGCTTCCACATTATCAAAACTCGACCAATTTCTCTTAATGAAATTGTAGCAAAGCCAAAACCAGCAAAATTTCCGAAGAAACCCCACAAAAATAAAGTTCCTATGTTTGATTTAAGAGGTCAAAAAGGTCGAAAGAATAAAAATGGCATACACAGAAAAAAATAATTATAGTGAATAAGGGCCCAAAAACAAAAAATAAAATGAGGAGATAAATTAAAAAGGACAAGGTCGAACGTATTGCTTCCTGCAAAACATCCAAAAGTGTTCCGGTCTCTCATCATCACAAGGAGTTGTTCGTTTTTCTTGCGGAATAATATATTATATATAGTTTAGTAGGGGACGAGGGTTTCTATATTTATTTTGGGTGACGTGTTGGGCTTAGTCATTTTTGGGAACTCACACATCGGCGAATTATTTATCCTTAAACCAACCGTCGTTTTTAACCTTGCCCTTGACGCTTTTTTTGGAAAGGGTGTCTTCCACTATTATCATGTTTCTTCAAACATCCTTATGACAACCTTTAATGGAACCATTTCAACATTTTATCGGCTTGACTTTTTTTAAGAATTGGAGGCCCTCAAATTTTTTCTGATATATCCCTAGCCCATTAGACCATATTTTTGCCCAGGGCACATTGACTCTTTTTGGGGGGGACTTTTACCTTTTATTTTTGACGGACCAACCCTTGGAACCTTTCTCATTTGCGGTTCATTCTTGCGCCCACCAGTATTTTTTATGAGAAAAACCCAATAAAAATATTTATCCGAGTAGGATACCCACTATAATACTTTTTTTTTTGAAGAGCCAACCTAAATTATTCCTTGAAGAACCCTACTAATTTTTTAGAGACACACCCAAAATTTTTAGAAGGCAGAAAACACTCACTAAACCAATATTTGGAAGAAAATGACTCATAACAGTTATTTTTGACGGGGGCATTACCCTCATAGTTTTTTGATATTGAAATTAAACCCTTAATTTTTTTGAAGAAACCCCTAAGGATTTTTTCGCGGGCAACACTAATTGGATTTCTTAGGTTCTTAAATGATCCCTTATTCGAAGAGGAAGGGTTAGCGCCAATGCGTAATCGCAACATTATATTCAGTCAGACAACCGTATTGCTTGAAAAAATCCTGTACGTACCCCCCACCCTAATTTTTTCCCGGGCGGGGGACCACTGGGTTGGTACAAATTTTTTTGTGCCCCACGGGTATTTTTTTTCTTTAAATTCAAAAAATTTAGCCTGGGGGCTTAATTATATAGCAAGCCACTATTTTTGATCTGAGTTTTTTAAACCTTGGCTCTTAGGACCCCAGATATGAAAAATATTTTATTACCGGGCGCTTGAACCTTGCCCCAGTTTACCCTAGGGTGGCGCGAGTCATTTTTTTGGCCCACGCTTAATTAATTTTTTTACCCTCGGTGGCCCACCCGTCACGCCATAGTTTTTCGTTTCCTAACTTGAGAACGAATAATGTATGATCTATAGCCAAACTAACTTGAACACCGCTACACACAAACCACTCAATAATCACTAACACACACCACACGCACACAACAACACACGCAACACAAAGACACAAACACCCACCAGCCACATCCATCACCCCACATCACAACAACAAACATTCTTACAACTTATACTCGAGTGACTTCACATATATGGACATTACATTACCCATGAGAGGGACTTAGACTTACATATAATATACATAAACTTAGTAACCACACGTAATATATGCGGGCGTCGGCGCCGCCCCCACACATTACACACCCTTGACAGATCTAACCATGGGTCAATTTGCCCCGACGGTATAATTATATTTTTTGTTCCTATTCCCTTTAGGGGACTTAAGCCCTTTTTTTTGATGTCTTACACCTTGTTTGTAGACCCATAGGAAATTTTCGGGGAAAGGGACTTGGACCTGTGCCTATTGTACCCCGAGTTGGAATAATCAATGTTTTTTATGACCCCTACGCTTATACTTGATTGGGGCCTATTTGAATGTAAGTACCCAAAAACTATCCTTGGATCTGATTGGACAACTTAAATTATTCTATGGGATTATGTTTTATTCTCTACTCCGAGTGTCGGAAGAGGTAATAATGAAATTATGTTTTGTTGCCAAGGGTGCGAGTTCCAATAAGTATTATAGAAAGTATGCAACAACAAAATATGAAAATGTAGTAGTGCCATCATTGACGTAACACTCTCAAGTGTTCAAAGTTATGAATGAACCGATGGGAAGTGTGCCCAAAGTTGTGAGTTTGCTCCACATTAGGTAGCGAAGAAGCTATGACGTCTTAGCTCACACATAATATAACGTTTTTGACCCAACTGAGTGCCACTTTTTTCTCAATGAGGCCTTTATCCATTAAAAAGCCTACCTCCTTCTGAAGCCATAGCGTAATAAAAGTTCCCCTTTTTGCCTTTATATATTGAGATCAACGCGGTGTGCTGCATTCCATTGCTCTACCATAGAATTTGATAATAACAAAGGTTAATTTATGTATTGGTATTTTCGATTTCGACGTGTAAATATTATCGAACATTGCTAGGGATTGCCCTTCCTTTACTATGCAGGGAATTAATGTCATTTTTTTTCTAAATACCACTTAATCTTACCACACCATCCACACGGTACATCATTATACAACCACATTCCCACTAATGTACTTTAACTAGATATTTTAACCACACCCCCATAAAATTAGAATACACCTTTACATAAAAAACTCGTATATACATCTTTACACCTCACAAACCCACGACAGCAAAGAATTTTTATCACTAGACGCACCTGTTAACAACTACACCACACTCACAAGATATAATATTTTGATTGCCGTACTTTTAAGCTCCACGAAACTTAATGGATTAATGCCCTTACACAAAAACGTTTTTTGATTATGCCTCCAACCTTGAATGCCAGGCATATGGATAATGGTCCGTCTGAAGCAATGTTTAAAATTGAAGCAATGCCTTTCAACTTTGGGAAGGTTACAAATAGCTCTTTGGGTATATGGAGGGACTTTATCTTTGATGACTGTCATTATCTTTGATACCACCGATCGTGTGATTATGTCATCGATATTCAATCTTTTGATGAAAATACTTCTCTTTTGAATTGTGGATCTTATACAATTTCTTTTTTTGTTATACTACCTCGTAAGATACATAAGAGCTTACATGCCTGTTCTCCCCACGACACCAGGGCACTGGACAAAGCCAAACCCCATCCTATTGCACCGGAGCAAAAGGATTAGACAAGGTGGGCCTTCCCGTCGGACCCTGCAGGTTGCGGGGGACCCCCGCCCCGCTGCAAGAGATTGGAAAAAATAATTATATATATGAATAACAATAATAAAACCGAGAGAGTTTTCGATGAATTCACTATTATTTATCTCTTCGATAGCTTTTATAGCATTAAATATTTATAAAAAACATTTTCGCCGGCGTGCCAACCGAAACCACTTTTATAAAACAGCTATTGGATACACAATCCTTCTATTAACAAGGAACTATATCATTATTAAAAACAACATCATATTTATTAAACATGTTTTATTTTTAACACCTTTAAATAACAAAAAAGTTTACTATGTAATACTTTCATTTTTTAATTTTAGTCTCAATATTTTTTATAAAGAAAATCGGATACTGTAAGATAGAGAAAACTAAAGACCACCGAGTTTAGCCTGATTTTCATAATAGAAAACATTTTTTAGTAAAACCTTTTACTACCAACGAATCGAACATTTTAATTTAAATAATTTAATTAACCCATTAACTACTATTACATTACCCTTTAAAGCATGGTAAATGGAATCAGTAAACTAGAAATACAATACAAGGTAATGATACACAAAACCTACACAAAGGTCTTGCCCCCATAATAAAACAGGGAGATCTATAAGTATTGCTTGTTCTTCTAACTGGCTTACCTTGCCTTAATAAACTTCATTGGTTTACTGTCCTTTTTAACTTATATGTTTTAAAGACTTGCTTTTAAATAATGATCTGGTATAAAAATAGATCACAAAAACAATATGGTATCATTGATTAAAATCTCTTAAAAACAGTAGAATCAGTGAAAAAAATCAATAAGAAGGTATCCGTTTGTTACCATAAACCATCTTTCTAGGAGGAGGGAATTTTAGTGTTTGCCCTTTCTTGATAATTTACTGTTTATAGCCTTTATACTGGGCTTGTAACTTCAAATGAGTTTTAACTGCTTTATATAAATATTCGATCATTAGTGATATTGGTTTTAACTGCTATTAAAAAAAACTCAGCGAAGTATTCATTAAACATGTTACATTTTTACCCTTTCTAAAGCAGTAAAATCAGTAACATCAATAACGAGGTGTGTGCGACATCTTAAAACACCAAGGGAGTGGATTTAGTCATGCTTCTTGTCATGATTTAACTGCTTTGTTATTGACTTGAAGCTTTTTTAAACTCTTATGTTTTTTTTACTTTGCTTTTATTATAAACTATTTTTTCATCTAAGAGCCTATTACTCGGCTTAAAAGACACTTTCTATCATGTCTTATAACTTGCTCTTTAATAAAACTCTTGACTTGCTGTTAGACAGACTTTAAAACTTATTTTTCTGCTGTTTACTGGCCTATTGAACTTTTTACTAGCTTTACTAGTTTTAAATAACTTTACTAGCATATTACTAGTAATTCTATATATTATATACTCAATATAATATTTTTTTTCCATTTAACATATATTGATTTTTTAATTTAAGATTCCTGAATGATCCTCTCGATTTTAATATTAATAGTACTTTACATTATTACTTTTAATATATCATAAAATCATTTTTATTATTTATTTTTAAGTTGACATTATTTTAATATATTCTAATTACTTTTATTTCTTTTATTTTAATTCTCCTTTTTATTTTTATTTGAGACTAATTGCTAGTATGTTTATTATCTACTATTGACAATGCGCATAATTAGTCTATATAGAACACCCACATACACCACACCAACACAGCTCAACCTACACACATATTACACACTACACACACAACCACATCAACAACCACACACCCAACTTTAGCCATTCACTACTTGAACAACTATACAAACTAACACTCACTACTTGGACAACCTCTATACAACACATTCACTTATGGCGAACAACTTAACATTTACCATAGACACTTAAACATTTACACTTATACGACCCAATTATGTTGGTCAACCCCACCCGTTCAACAACACACAAGCAGAAGAAGGAGATCCGGTAATAACAGATATATCCACAACCCAACATTAATTTTACCAATCTATGATTTACTTAATACGCACAATATAGCAATTTTTTTGCAACTATAGAAATATCCAACCTATAAAATTTTGTCGCCAGTTTAGAGACACTTAAAAAAAACATTCTCTACAACTTACACTCAACCACCACAGTAATAGCCTTTATTTACTTTACTTCCTCCTACCCATTCGCCTCCTTCCTTACCTCACCAACTCCAAACCCTCCTCTACCTACACCTTCACACAATCAGATTTTGACTTTTAAATCCCAGCTTGAACACAAATATTCACACCAGATTTACTTAACAAAGACCTTGACACCCAGCACCACGCAGAGTTTACACACACCACACGCCACACATCAATACCAACAGCCACACGCCACCACTCAACTTACACAATATAAACGTACGTTAATTATATATTAAATATAGAAACAAATTTTAAAACTTCTTTTTTATTGTATTTTATTATAAAAAAACCCAAGCGTGATCATTTTCTATATCAATATATAACTATATACTCAAATATTCAATTTAAGTGATTAATCATTTTGAAACAAAAAATTTTATTCACTCCAAAGTTTCTTTTATGAAAAAAATAACCTTGTTTCCTATAATAAAATCGAAAACTCTGGCAACAAATTGACACAAAAGACATTATATATATATATGTTAATACTTTCGTTATAAAATTTATCAACTATCAAAGTTTTAAAAATAAAACTTTTCTAAATTTTCATGAAAAAAATTTTATTAAAAAAAACCAATATTTTACCGTACCTTAAAGCAAAAGACTCAGTAAAAAATCAGTTAAGGGGGCGGACAAGGGCCCTAAGGCCCAACCCCCCTACATTTCCAAGCTAAGTTGCCACCGGCTTTTGGTTCTTATTGACTTACTGCTTTAAATCATCTATATTAACATTTGTAATAAGTAATAAAATAACAAATTAAGTTTTTCTTTCTATATAATAAACATTGCTATTTATTAAAAATCAATATCTAAGTTTTATTTAAAATAAACAAAATTATTCACTTGTTAAACATTTATATTATTCACTCGCATGTTAACACTAAAAAATATTCAAAGTTTTACAGTCAAAATTATTATTAAAAGATCACCGGTAAAGACGGTTTAACTTTATATTTAACAATTCTTACTTATTTTTCTAGGTTCTATTTATTCATTTATGTTTGAATAATCATTTGCGACAAATTTTCAATGAAATTCTTTTATTATTCCAACTCATATATTTTTTTAATGTCTAATATAATAACTAGACTTTGAACAAATCCATCAAATCAGCACAAAAGCAAAATTCCAAAAGAACCCGCAAAACTCACTCCATTCTATCAGTGCGATATCTGAAAGAATAACGATACCTCCCTTACTCTCTGTCCAAAAAAACTTGCTGTTGGAAAATATAACTTCTCAAGACTTCTAAAAGCACGTCTAAATTTTAGGAGATAATTCCCTTTGTTTGAAAAAATATTTACCCCGAGGAAGTGAAATGCCGAGTTAAGGTACCTCTAATTTTTCCAAAGAGGTTTCGAAATATATACTATATATTTTCCATAAACTTTGGATCAACCTTAAATTTCTTGTAAAATGGTTTTTTGAAAAAGATACAAATGCATAAACTAAAAACAACGAATCCAGAACTAAATTTGAGTCAGAACCTACAATGTATTTAATATTTTATTTGATTGTTAAATTTAAAAAAAAGCCCTGTCTTTTGTAGACTGGCTAATTTAATCCTAATACAAGGTTAAAAGGTAATTCCCAATATAAAAGAAAACATAATGAAAATCATTGTTATTATTATTTTATATAAATATATTTCAAAACTGAAACATGCTGGATTGCCGTAGAGAGTTCTGTTGATAGTCTATTGGCTAAAACCAACAATAAGAGTATATGAAATGCTTTTTTCCTTAAACTTAGTAGTTTGATTGGGGGTACCGGGTGATTATAAAAAATACATATCCTATATTTTCTACTATTGAACACTTCGTTCTATGTGTATTGGTCGAAGGTTTAAACAACAATACGGCACCGACGCGACTTGCGTACTTCTTCGCCTACTTCTTCTCATAATCGACATCCCCCTTCGTGCGCAGTAATGACGCCTGCTCCGCGGCTACTGCCGCTGCTCTCTACGCTTCTTTGTCAGAAGTCCAGTACAAAAATTCATTCTGAAGTTCGCCTGCCTTAACCAATGCCGATCGTTTCACTGTTTCTTTAAACTACCTCGGTACTGCATTCGACGCGCGAGCTCTTCCATGCGTCGGTTTCTTCCGTGCTCGGCGTGACGACGCTCTGCCGAGCTTTGCGCGCTTTCTCTCGTCTAGCTGCGTCATGCAGTCGTATATCGCACCTCGCGCCTCGCTCTCTACTTCAGTTACAGTCGCGATGACCCCATCAACAGACCCACTCGCATATCTTTTCACTCTTGGCTAATGCTGACTTCCACTGATCTGATAGCATGCACATTTCTGTCTACGCGTCATGCTCGCAGTCGGCCGCACAGCGTGCCGTCGCGCTTCTGTTCATGAGCCCTGTGTACACTCCGTATCTCACATACATGTCTGCCACCCTCTGGCATTCGCTCGTGCGCTACTTTCATAGATCTCTCAGTGCTTGTTCTTTATTTAAACTACTCGCCTCTGTTCCCTAAACGCTGCTTACATCGTCTCTGCTCCCGCGTCCTACTCCTTAGTTATATTTCTCAGCTCTCTCCTACTCTTCGCTCGCGCATCAGCGCTGACTACATTTTCTACACCACACGCGTCAGCTTAAAATATCTATCTCTGCTCTCACAATACTTGATTCCGTCGTGTCGCGCAAGGCTGCTCGGACGCACAATCATCTTTTTAAGACTCGTGGTCACTTCGCTAACATCTCTAATAGCTATTCCTATTCGCGTTCTCGTCACTGTAATCAGATGACAATCAATCAGTCTCACTCATACTCTTTTCACCCCATACTCATCTCTCGCTCCCTCTCCCAGTTTCTTCGCCGCAAGTACCGCGCTTCTTGCATCACACCGGCGTCGCGCTCTGCGCATCCCCGCTACCTCTCGCTACTCGCGGCCTTCACCCACAGCTGCCTCTCGTCTTCGCGCCGCCCCCGCGCTCCTCCATAGAGTACTCTATACGTAATATAATATTTCTCGTCGACTTAATCCAGACGTACCAATAATGATGCCTTGTCAAGATATTAGTCCAACAAAAGTAATAAATAGCGAGAAACTAGCCACCTCAGTAGCACCATAAACATAATAAGTGTTGGATAATAGGGTACGGAACCCTCCATCCACCTACCGGAACGCCCTGCCTTTGCGTAGCTGTTCGAGCCAAAAAAAATAAATACGCCGGAGCTTACGCACCGTCACTTGTAATACAGAAAATAGCAGGGGTTGTAGCGTCCCTCTACACGTCGGATACATCTGTAATCGTTTTGCTCTGACCCGAAAACCTAACCTAACTCCTGCACACCACCTCACACCGAACATACGCGATACCCCATAAGGCTTAATATAAAAAAAAACAGCAACTTGCCTTCAGTTCCGACCTTACCCCTTGCAAAAAATTCAAGATGTTATCATTCGTCGCAACTAGATGATTTTAATTTAAGACAGGTTTAACAAAGTGTACTTAGTGTCTCTCGGTGCCAAAGGCCCTGTCACGGGGTGTGCCCAGTGTAATATATCTAGCTCAGACTTATTATCCATAAAATGAAGAAAGATACGTACTACTTGCACCGTAGTAATATTATTACAGATAGTATTTATTTTTTCTCACCTCAGGTTTTATCATGTCAAAATATTTACTTCTAAGATAATAATATGATATATTAATATCCTTTCATGAATACTATATAAAACTTTTCAAACCAACAGGAAGACTGATAAGAAGAGAGTAGGTCTCGAGGCAGAGAAGGTACCTCATCCGACGGGGAATCATAATATATAAAACGTAAACACGTCTAAACTATTTCTTTGGGAGCAGGATAAATTTACTAATGGAATGATGTGATCAGATTAAGTAAAATTTCAATTAGAAATGCAAGAAACAGATTATATTAAAAAAATATATTTTTGCTGTGTTTATCCGAGTTTTCGTTAAGTACCTCTTCGTCTATCTTAGACTTATCGAAGCTAATACCATTTCACAACTACGTTTCTGAACTTAAAATAGAAAAGGTAAAAACAAACCCAAATATTCTTACAAAAAAATATTAATAATAAAAACTAATAAAAACAAAATATAATACATATTAAAAAATAAAAATTAGGTCTACAATACGATGAGATTTCATTTAACTCTAATATGAAGACAAACTTAAAACTAAAGTTATATTTGGTACAATCATTTAACCAGGTT
>JABUQX010006723.1:67500-127500 GCA_015478945.1 Trachelipus rathkii
TATATATATATATATATATATATATATATATATATATATATATATATATATATATATATATATATATATATATTGGCAGATAATTGATTGATTGGATTTTAGGTTGTGGCAATAAAGCGTTTTATGGGTAGTTCGAGGATTGGAGGGTGCAGTAATGTGCCATATAAGGGTAGAGTGAGATAAGAGAGAACTGTAGAATTATAGGGTTAGGTTTATTGAGTGTTTGTAGGAGGTATATGCTGGTATGTTAGTTGAGAAAGAGTGCGTCCAGTGACTGAAGGACTGATTGGTGAAGAACAAGGTGCGTTTAGGAGTGGCAGAGGATGTGGGTCAAATCTTTACATTGGAACAAATGTTTGAGAAAATGAGGAGAAGAAGAATAGATTGTATTTAGGTTTTATAGTTTTAACAGGCGTAGTAAAGTTAATAAGGAAGCTCCATGGCAGGTGTTAGTGATATTCTGAAGGGAATCAAAAGTATGTATGACGATACTGAAGCGTGTGTAATAAGGAATAAATGGTGTCAAGTGATTGGTTTAATATTAATAGCGGAGTGAGGCAGGGATGTGTTATATCTCCTTGTTTATTCAATTTGTATATGGATGGGGTTATGAAAGAATTCGACGAGACGGGGGTGGCAGGAAATGGTGTTAGAATGATGTAGAATGGAGGTGAGTGGAGGGCCCTACCTATTATATGAGGATGATTTGGTTTTTGTGGCGTATCTGAAGAGAGAGTTTGGGGAAGTTGAGTAGAGAGATTTGGCAGGGTGTATAAAAGGAGGGGTTTGAAAGTAAACGTAGATAAGAGCAAGGTTATGGTTGTCAGTGAGAACACAGTCCTCAGTGTGAAGTTATGTTAGATGGTGAGCAGCTGGAACAAGTGTCTGAGTTTAAATATTTAGGATATATGTTGGATGAAAAGGGAACGGATGATGCAGGGTGTAGTAGGAAAGTTGTGAATGGCAGGAAGGTGGCTGGCGCAATTAAATCGCTGAAAAGTGGATGTCAGGGACTAAGTCTTGGAATTATGGGAACAACTGAGGTATGTTGGAACCTGTGTTAATGTATAGTAGTGAGACTATGGTCTGGAATAAGAGATATAGATCTAAAGTTCAATGTGTTCAGATGGATAATCTTAGGGGCGTGTTAGATGTGAAAAGAATGGATAAAATGAGGAATGAACGTATTAGAGGGTTTTGTGGTGTGAAGAAAGAGGTAAACGAGAGAATAAATGAAAGTACGTTGAGATGGTTTGGTCATGTGGAAAGGATGAATGACAGTCGGTTGGTTAAGAGGATGTATAGTGGTGAGTGTGTTGGGAATCGACCGGCTGGGAGACCGAAGAAACAGTGGATTGAGTTAGTAAACGAATGTCTGAAGGAGAGAAATGCGAGTTGTGCCGAGGCGAGAATAAAGGTGCATAATAGGAGTGAATGGCAGGGTTTTGTAAGGGGGTATGGTTGTGGCCCACCTTGGCCAGGGGATGAACCCTACACTTGTCGATATGCCATAGTGAGGGTCCGTCGCGGTCCCGTGAAGCTCTAGTGTGGATTTTCTGACTGCGACGAGTTCTCACTAATAGGTATAGGGGGCGGGAAGGCTGGACTCTTTCGACTTGTGTCCATATTCCTCTACTACTTCTCTTTCCGATGCATGTCACGCACCTTACCCCCAGTCATTGGGGAAAAAAATGATGATGATGATGATGATGATGATGATGATGATGATGATGATGATGATGATGATGATGATGATGATGATGATGATGATATTGATGATGATGATGATGATGATGATGATGATGATGATGATGATGATGATGATGATGATGATGATGATGATGATGATGATGATGATGATGATGATGATGATGATGATGATGATGATGATGATGGTAATGATGATGATGATGATGATGATGATGATGATGATGATGATGATGATGATGATATAATTATATATATATATATATATATATATATATATATATATATATATATATATATATATATATATATATATATATATATATATATATATATATATATATATATATATATATATTTATATATATATATATATATATATATATATATATATATATATATATATATATATATATATATCAGGGTTGGCACTGATTAAATCAAATTGATTTAATCAGTTGATTAAATCAATGATTTTTTTATGAAAAAATCATGATTTTAATTTTTGATTTTTTTGATTTTTTAGGCTAATTTTTCTAAATTAATAATTATTACTAGTTATCACCTGATTAATGAAAAGTATATTTCATCTATATAATAAGCAAATTCATCAATGTAGTTTCAAATCATTTTCAATAAAAAATAAATAAAATTAGATTACTTAGATATTATATATATATATATATATATATATATATATATATATATATATATATATATATATATATATATATATATATATATATATATATATATATATATATATATATATATAATTAAATAATTTATTTAAAAAAATAATAATTATATTACTAAGCTTATTTTTAATTAGGTAATAATTAGGATTATTTACCAATTTTATCAAAATAATAATAAAAAGGCAATTTGTGCCTAAAAAAATCAAAGAAATCAAAAAATCAAAAAAATCATTGATTTATTTGATTTTTTTGATTTTTAGGCAAATTTTTTTTTTTTCTAAATTAATAATTATTACTAGTTATCACCTGATTAATGATGTATATTTCATCTATATAATATGCAAATTCTTCAATGTAGTTTCAAATTATTTTCAATAAAGAAATAAATAAAATTAGATTACTCAAATATTATACAGTGTATATATATAATTTAAATAACTTAAACTTAATAATAATTATACTTACTAAACTTATTAATTAGGTAATAATTAGGATTATTTACTAATTTTGTCAAAATAATAATTAATTAAAAAGGCAATTTGTGCCTGAAAAAATCAAAAAAATCAAATAAATCAAATAAATCAAAAGAATCAAAAAAATCATTGATTTTTTGATTTTTTTGATTTTTAAAAAAAAATCAAAAAAATCACCAACCCTGATATATATATATCCGAGGGATTGGAGGAGAGCAGTAATAGTACCCTTATATAAGGGTAATTGAGATAAGGGGAACTGTAGGAATTATAGGGAGATTAGTTTATTGAGTGTTGTAGGGAAGATATATGCTGGTATTTTAGTCGAAAGAGTTCGTCGAGTGACTGATGGACTGATTGGTGAAGAACAAGGTGCGTTTAGGAGTGGTAGAGGATGTGTAGATCAAATCTTTACACTAAAGCAAATGATTGAGAAAATGAGGAAGAAGAATAAATTGTATTTAGGTTATATGGATCTGCAACAGGCGTATGATATGATTAATATGTTATTAATATGTTAGTGATATATGGTATTGGTGGTAGGCTTCTGAAAGGAATGAAAAGTATTGTGACTATAGTGAAGCGTGTGTAAGAATAAATGATATGAAAAGTGATTGGTTTAATATTAATAGCGGAGTGAGGCGGATGTGTTATGTCTCCTTGGTTATTCAATTTGTATATTGATGGGGTTATGAGTGAATTAAGGATGAGGTTGGCAGGAAATGGTGTTATAATCATGAAGAATGGAGGTGGGTGGAGGGTGCCCAACTTATTATATGCGGATGATTTGGTTTTGTGTGGTGAATCTGAAGAGAGTTTGAGAGGATTGGTAGAGAAATTTGGCAGGGTGTATAAAAGGAGGGGTTTTAAAGTAAACGTAGATAAGAGTAAGGTTATGGTTGTGAGTGAGGACACAGTCCTCAGTGTGAAGTTGTGTTAGATGGTGAGCAGCTGGAACAAGTGTTTGAGTTAAAATATTTAGGATATATGTTGGATGAAAAGGGAACGGATGATGCAGAGTGTAGTGGGAAAGTTGTGCAAGTATCAGTGCCATGTGTGTCGTAAAGTCAGAAGGCTAAGTCTAGAATGTCTAGTGTTACCTTTGTTAATGTATAGTAGTGAGACTATGGTCTAGAATATAAGGTATAGATCTAAAGTTCAATGTGTACAGATAGACAATCTTAGGGGCGTATTAGGTGTGAGAAGAATTGATAAAATGAGGAATGAATGTATTAGAGAGTTATGTGGTGTGAAGAAATGGGTAAATGAGAGAATAAATGAAAGTCCGTTGAGATGGTTTGGTCATGTGGAAAGGATGAATGATAGTCGGTTGGTTAAGCAGATGTATAGTGTGAGTGTGTTGGGAATCGACCGGCTGGAAGACCGAAGAAAAATTGGATTGAGTCGGTAGAGGAATGTCTGGAGGAGAGAAATGTGAGTTTGGCAGAGGCGAGAAGAAAGGTGCATAATAGGTGTGAATGGCGGGGTTTTGTGAGGGGGTATGGTTGTGGCCCACCTGGGCCAGGGGATGAACCCTACACTGACAATATGCCATAGTGAGGGTCCGTCGCGGTCTCATGAAGCTCTACGGTGGATTTTCTGACTGCGACGTGTTCTCACTAATAGGTATAGAGGGGGCGGTAAGGGTGGGCTTTCTTTTCGACTTGTGTCATATTCTTCTACTACTTCTCTTTTCCGATGCAGGTCACGCACGGGAAAAAAGGATGATGATGATTTTATATATATATATATATATATATATATATATATATATATATATATATATATATATATATATATATATATATATATATATATATATATATATATATATATATATATATATATATATATATATATATATATATATATATATATATATGATAATTATTTTATATTCTATGCCAGTAGTTAGAAAAACAAATATATGTACTGTCGTAGCGGGTAGTTGATTATGAAAATATAATAATGAGACTAATATAGATATTATTATTGTTTCAGAAATTGTAGAAATAAATGATTAAAGATTAAATAGATGACAAGAATTATAAGAATACAAGGAATAGAGAATATAATTAAGAAGAGAAAAGGACATTGAAGAACATAGGTTACGCAACCAAAGGAAATAACCAGACCAAAAGAAATAACAAGACCAGAAGGAATAACCAGAAGAAATAGGAAAATATTATCTAAAAGAAAAGAATAGATCATCATCATATTTAAAATGGGATACACTGATTCCCATCGTATAATCATTCATAATCCTTGAACCCTGAGTGGTAACACTTTTTATTGATTTCACAATATATATATATATATATATATATATATATATATATATATAAATATATATATATATATATATATATATATATATATATATATATATATATATATATATATATATATATATATATATATATATATATATATTATTTTTAATATTTTTTTTTATATATATATATAATAATAATAAGAATAATATTATATATATTTATTTTTTTTATTTTACAAACACTTATTCTCGCTTAAGCGGGGTAGTGGTGCATGCAGCTTCCCTAATTCATATTTTCCTTCATCTCGCCCTCACCCACCTCCTCCATTCCATTCTATCTCTCGCCAACACCCTACCTTCCTCCACCCTCATCCCTCTCTCTTCCAGCATTTCCTTTATTCCATCCATCCACCTTCTTCTTGGTCTCCCCCTTCCTCTCCTTCCTATCCCCTCCGCTTCCCAAACTCTCCTAACCACCCTCTGTTCCTCCATTCTCTCCAGATGTCCAAACCATCTTAACATTCCCTTCTCCGCTCTTCTCACCAAACCATTCTTCCAATCACATCTCTCTCTTATCACCCTATTCCTAATCCTCTCTCTTTTACTAACCCCACACACCGCTCTCAACCCTTTCATCTCAAACACTTCCAACTTCTTCTTGGACCTAGCATTTAACCCCCATGTTTCACACCCATATAGTACCGCTGGAACACATATTTTTCAAACATACTTATCTTAAGTTTATGTGATAAATCTCCCCCTTTCCATAATTCCCTCAGACCACTCAATGCTCTCATTCCTTCTCCTACTCTGTGATCTATCTCTTCCTTCATCCCTCCTTCCTTACCCAAATCCATCCCTAAATATCTGAAAACCTTTACTTCTTCTAATACTACACCTCCTACTCTAATCTCTAACCCCATCCCCTCATCTGTTTCCTCCTCCTCAAACACTAACACTTTACTCTTACCTGGATTTATCTTAAGACCCTTTTGTCCACACACTCTCTCAAACTCCTTCACCAAATACTTCAGACCTTCTGAATTCTTCGCCACTAAGGCAGTATCATCCGCAAATAGTATCATGTTCACTTCCCATCTATCACCCCTATCCATCAATTCCACCCCTCCCCCCTCCCTCATCATTCCTCTGCAGACACTCTCCATAAATAAATTGAAAAGCCACAGTGACATTCACATCACTGTCCTCTCTCTACCCCAAACATCTCACTCTCCCCTCCTAATACTCTCACACACATTCTGCTATTCCTATAAAAGGCCCTAATACCTTTACCTAATTTACCCCCTACTCCATATTCCTCCAGCACCTTCCATAATTCCCCCCTCTTCACTCTATCATATGCTTTCTCCAGATCTAAAAAACACCCATACACTTTCCCTTTCCTTTCTATACCTTTCTCCACAAGCATCTTCATTGTGAATACCTGATCCACACACCCCCTTCCTATCCTAAATCCTCCTTGTTCTTCCCCCATTCTCTCTTCCGTTAAATCTCTCACCCTCTCAATTAGTATTCTCCCATACACTTTCCCTACTACACTCAAAAGACAAATACCTCTATAATTCCCACACTCCATCCTATCCCCTTTCCCTTTATACAGGGGAACCAAACAACCATCCTCCCAATCCTGTGGAACCTCTCCCCTCCTCCAACATAAATTATATAACCTATACAGCCATTCCTCCACCCCTCTGCCTCCCATCTGTAACATTTCCATACTCACACCATCTAGACCTGTGGACTTTCCTTTTTTTCCTTTAGTTAACGCCCTAATAATTTCTTCCATTTGTATTTCCATATCCCCTTCCTGCCCCACTTCCCCCCCATCCTCACCTCTTGTAAATCCTCCTCATCTCTCCCACCCATTTCATTCAATAATCCTCTAAAATATTCCCCCCACCTTTTCCTCACCCTATCCTCCCCTCCTATCCATTCCCCTTCCCCTCCCTTAACCCTCTCTCCTAACCCCTCCATCTTCTTCCTTTTTCTATTTACTTCTTTCCAGAATATCTTGCTCCCTGTTTCAAAATTTTCTGCCACTTTTCTACACCATTCATTATTTGCATTTCTCTTCGCCCTCTCCACCACCCTCTTTGCTTCCACTCTAACCCTTCTATATTCCTCCCAGCTTTCCCTTCTCCTATTCCCCAACCATTTCACATAGACCTCTTTTTTCTTTTTTACCAACTCTTTCACCTCCTCACTCCACCATTCACTTCCTTTCTATATATATATATATATATATATATATATATATATATATATATATATATATATATATATATATATATATATATATATATATATATATATATATATATATATATATATATATATATATATATATATATATATATATATATCTTCTTCATCTACCTTTTTCTCCCCAAGACTGGGGGTAAGGTGCGTAACATGCATTGGAAAAGAAAAGCAGTAGAAAAATATCACAAAGTCGAAAAGAAAGCCCGCCTTACCGCCCCCTCTGTACCATTAATTAGTAAGAACTCGTCGCAGTCAAAAAATCCACACTAGAGCTTCACGGAACCGCGATGGACCCTCACTATGGTAGATCAGTGTAAGGGTTCATCCGCAGCTAGAGTGGGGCTGTATACCCATTACAAAAGCACGCCATTATCTCCTATTATGCACCTTTATTCTCGCCTCTGCCAAACTCACATTTCTCTCCTTCAGACATTCGTTTACTGACTCAATCCACTTTTTCTTCGGTCTCCCAGCCGGTCGGTTCCCAACACACTCGCCACTATACATCCGCTTAACCAACCGACTATCTTTCATCCTTTCCACATGACCAAACCATCTCAACATACTTTCATTTATTCTCTCGTTTACCCCTTTCTTCACACCATACAGCTCTCTCATACGTTCATTCCTCATTTTATCAATTTTTCTCACACCTAGCATGCCCCTAAGATAGTCCATCTGAACACATTGAACTTTAGATCTATACTTCTTATTCCAGACCATAGTCTCACTACTATACAATAACACAGGTAAGAACATACCCTCATGCAAGATCCTAGCGCACTCAAGACTTAGTCCCTTTACATTCACCAACGATTTAATTACACCAGCCACCTTCCTGCCATTCACAACTTTCCTACTACACTCTGCATCATCCGTTCCCTTCTCATCCAACATATACCCTAAATATTTAAACTCAGACACTTGTTCCAGCTGCTCACCATCTAACATAACTTCACACTGAGGACTGTCCTCATTCACAACCATACCCTTACTCTTATCTACATTTACTTTCAAACCCCTCATTTTACACACCCTGCCAAATCTCTCTACCAATCCTCTCAAACTCTCCTCAGATTCGCCACAAGACAAAACCAAATCATCCGCATATAATAGGTAGGGCACCCTCCACTCATCTTCATTCTCCATCATTCTAACACCATTTCCTGCCACCCCCATTTCTAATTCTTTCATAACCCCATCCATATACAAGTTAAACAACCAAGGAGACATAACACAACCTTGCCGCTATTAATACTGAACCAATCACTTTTGACACCATTTATTCTTACACCGCCTAACTATCGTCAAACATACTTTTGATTCCATTCGAAGCCTACCACCAACACCATATGTCACTAACATCTGCCATAGAGCAGCTTCCCTATTAACCTATCATACGCGTTTTAAATCCATAAAACCTAAATACAATTTGTGCTTCTCCCTCATTTCTCAATCATTTGATTCAATGTAAAGATTTCATCCACACATCCTCTACCACTTCTAAACGCACCTTGTTCTTCCCCAATCAGTGAATATATATAAATATATATATATATATATATATATATATATATATATATATATATATATATATATATATATATATATATATATATATATATATATATATATATATATATATATATATATTGCGATAAATAAATTCATAAACACTACGAATTATAGTATTAAATTATATATATATATATATATATATATATATATATATATATATATATATATATATATATATATATATATATATATATATATATATATATATATATTCATAATATATATATATATATATATATATATATATATATATATATATATATATATATATATATATATATATATATATATATATATATATAATTTCGTAGCGTTATTATATATTTTTTTTTATTCTATCGTACGTAAAAATAAATAGTTTTCCAAAAATTTGTAAATTTCCTTTTATTTATATAGCTACGTAAATTTTGTCTATACAATCGAATAGTTGGTAATTAATTGTAAAAAGTTATCGATTATCGAAAATATATTTATAAAATCGATATATACAATAATCGGAAAAAGGTATCGATAGTTAAGATTTTCAAAACGTTATTTTTAAAATTTTTCTTTAAAATATATGCATAAAATGTGCGAAAATCAGTAAAAAAAAAATAAAAAATAAAAAAAAAATTTTTTTTTTATACCATTTCTGTAAATTAAATGTTCGTATTTTTAATAATGGTATCTAAATGATTCAGAGTGGAAAGATCTCCAAAACTACCCTGAGAGTCTTAATATGCAGTCAGAGTCAAGGTCAAAATATGAAAAATCAACATTTTCGAACTCGGAATTGAACATTTTTTTTATTAAAAGTTAATACCAATCATGCCAACTTTATTTTGACTTTTATCATAAAAATTTGTTCAGATCCATGCAATCGATATGGATAATACTCATTCACACATAATTGAGAAGATCCATATAATTTAATGACTGATCTCAAAGTACCAAAATTTATAATTTATATTTCTTTGCCATTTTACAGTCCTAACGGTATGATAACTCTATTATCAAAAGGCTGAAGAGAGTTTAGTCCTCATCAAAAACAATTCAGGCAAAATCTATATGTTATAAAAGCATCTTTTTAAATAACTAAATGTATTTTCCTAATTATTGAGAAATGGTACAAAAAAAAGAAAAAAAGAAAAAAAATACTTACTTAACAATTGGTTGCATAGAACATTTCTCCAAGAGAGTGACCGCCTCTTCACTAACAGCCACCCACACAGGGGTGGTCTTAGAACCCTGTTGAACAAGTTCTGAATAGTTAGGGTAAGAGGTTGTGGCAGGAAAGAGAGTCGAACCAAAAAAGGGCCATTTTCGTGCGCAAGTTAAAAATATGCGCACACAATCGGCTTGGCCACGACCACGCAAACTTAGCCACTTTTCTTGTAAGGAGTCCCAAAGACCTCTGCAAGGTAATCAAAAAGTAAATGTTATAGTTTATTCGATTTTACATGAAGATTAATTTCGCAGAGTAACATTTTTATTAAAGGAAAAGTCTGAATAACTACTTTAAGTTACAAAATATGGTAGTAGGAAGTAGTCAACTTTATAGAATGATTACCCTATGTGGGAGTGAAGTATCAAAAATGCATGAAAAAAGAAATAGGCAATTGTTCAAAGAAAATCAGTTATCTTAAGTCAAGAACTTAAGAATGATATTATCGAAAGTATCTAAAAATATCAATAAAACTTACTTCTTCTCTTCTTCTGAAAGACCTTCTTTGTATCTTTGGATAAATTTATTGTAAACTTGGTGGTGCTGAAAGGGAAACTTCCAGACCCAGATCATCGGGATCTCTCGCTATTCACTTCTCCCACATCAATCTATATATTATATATATATATATATATATATATATATATATATATATATATATATATATATATATATATATATATATATATATATATATATATATATATATATATATATATATACTATATATATATATATATATATATATATATATATATATATATATATATATTAAATAAAGAACATAAGTGGGAAGGTAAAGAATTACTGTTCTCCGGGATTGAACCACAGCGTGTTGCAAAATGAAGGAAATGTGATGCTTTACGACTGAGCTATCCCCCAACCCAAAAAAGTTGAGTTCAAGAACAGTTTTAAAGCAATCGAGTTCCCTTCAAGGCGACATCACCAGGTGTCCAGCCTGTCCTATCCCTCGTTCTTAATAATATGTAGGTGTTAAATATTGCATAATCGCAATTTATTATTTAGATCTTAAATAAAGAACATAAGTGGGAAGGTAAAGAATTACTGCCTTCTCCGGGATTGAACCACCGCGTGTTGCGAAATGAGGACAATATGCTCGATGCTTTACGACTGAGCTATCCCCCAACCCAAAAAAGTTGAGTTCAAGAACAGTTTTAAAGCAATCGAGTTCCCTTCAAGGCGACATCACCAGGTGTCCAGCCTGTCCTATCCCTCGTTCTTAATAATATGTAGGTGTTAAATATTGCATAATCGCAATTTATTATTTAGATCTTAAATAAAGAACATAAGTGGGAAGGAAATGAGGACAATATGCTCGATGCTTTACGACTGAGCTATTCCCCAACCCATGTATTGGGTAATATACTTTAAGAAAATGAGAATTAATAGCCGAATAGTTGAGATGATGCAAATGCTTCAAAGTCATGAGGGATTCGCATTCGAGCTGAGTAAAACAGGTTGAAAAAACTTTGATGGGACTCCCCATCACTATCAAAATTATAATTTGTTATTACTAATAAAAACTAATTTAAAGATTAAGATGGAGGTAATTAAAATTTAATATTCCATTCAATTTAATAACTCAAGACTCCTCAAAAATGACAAACTAATAAAGAACAGAAGCTCTTTAGGCCCAATTAATCCAACTGGAAGAAATGGTTAAAATATCAAAACGAACCGTTTATTAAAAAAATTTTCCAATCAGAAATCCGGGGAATATATTTGTTAGAAAAAAATCTCTAAGTAATACAATTCATTTGATAGAGTAACGTAAGATATTTTACCAAGTACCCCCAAAAAATACTGTTACAATATTGAAGCTGCTACAATCCGGCAAGAGATTAGTATATCCGAGGCGATTACTTATGGTGTCAATAGGTAATCTTCACACTTTAAGCTTACACACTGTATTTGTCGGTTGCATATTAAGTAACTATGGAGTAAGGCGATAAACAAAATCGTGTTCCTCTTAAAGCGTTACATAAGTGTCGCATAGAAAAGAGTACTCTTTTCAAGACTTTTCAACGACTAGGTATTAGCCGTATAAGTCTGTGTATCATGTTATAAAGTTATACGAGTACACTGGTGATGTGAATGATCGCCATAGATCTGGAAGACCACGTTCTGTTTGGAAACCACAAGCTGTCAAAGCTGAAAATGCACGAAATGAGCGAAATCTTCTTCGAAAACAAAACTTGAACATCATCTCACGAGAAATGCGGAAACCCAAGAATTCCATATGGCGGTCGTTAGGGAGGACCTAAGGTTAAGAGCTTACAAAAGACTCACCGGACATTTACTCACGGATGCCCTAAAGAAAGGCAGGAAAGAGAAGTCTAAACGCCTGTTGGCTGAGAACGCGCGTGATTACTAAAAAAAAAAATCTTTACCATAGAAGAATGTTATAATAATTAAAACTCTAAGGTGTAAGTTACGTCATCTAAGGAAGCAGCAGAACTCATACTATGTTTAAAGAAGTCATCATCCGGCTTCTGTGATGGTTTGGTGGGGAATTACGACCCAGTCGCACTGAAGTATTCGTTCCAATTTGCTGTGTTAGCAATGTCGTTTTCCAGAGACGAACGTGTATTTATTGTTGAGACGCATTGTGCGCACAGATCAAACAAACATGTGATACAGATGTTTGAAATGAAATTTCCAAAAATTTGCAGTCCCAAACATGTCGGAAATACTATGTTTAATATAAAAAAAAAGCTTCGTGATACAGGATCCGAACTGAATCGAAAGAGCCCAGGCCGGCCACCTCTATAAAATGCCAAAGTTCTTGCTGACGTATCGCAGCGCTTGACATATTCACCCAAAAGATCCCTTAGAAAGTTATTATCGCAAGTTGGGCAGTCATAATTAGTTTTGAGGGCTACAAAAAAGGTTATTAACGCATCCCTCCGCACTGGTTTCGTCCATGAACTGAAAGGACCAGATTTTGAAAACAATTTTTGGTACTTTAGCTGGTTTCATTTTTTTTACGTAACAGAATTCAGGCGTTGGATCGTTTATATTTCAGTGAAGAGGCTTGATTTCATTCACTTGGATGGTTATGTGAGCTGTCAAAAGTCAAATTAAGTGTAGTAAAAATCCTCACACTTTACATGAATAAGAAGGTTGGTGCTTTGTGATCATTCCTCATCGTCGTGATAGGGCCTTCCTTTTTTGATACAACTGTAACTGCTGAGTTTATTGCGGCCTCATCCAACAGTGTTTTTTGCACTATTAGGCACGAATGAGCAAAACTTATTTTCAATAAGATGGCGCGACCATCTTACGGCAACTGAAACAATTGTCAGGTTGCGGGAATTTTTTAGTGATTGTTTGATTTCTAAAATATTGTGGCCCCCACAATAACCAAATCTCACTCCTCCAGATTTTTTTCTGTTAGTGATAGCAGAAAGGTGCAGTTTGCAGTTTTCCTAAACAATCAATCCTCTTTAACCTGAAGACTTGAAGGCTAACATTGAACGAGAAATTTTAAACAAACATTACGAAAGGTGGCTGCAAATGTACTGAAACTGGTATTCAGGCCACAGAAAAATACTTTTAACATCTCTTGTAACGGTACATATATGTCCCATTTGTCTCTTTTTTCATTTGCATTTTTTGCTAAGCTTGAAAACAAATATACAATAGAGGATTGCATCCTCTTTGAAACACCCAGTATATTTCAAAATTTTCAGATCTAATTATTTTAAAAATTTCTTTGTTCTTTCTTTTTAACATTTGATAGTACTTTTCTCTTTACGCTAAATTTCATATACTTATTTTTTATTTTATAGTGTTAATGATTGTTATTAGTTCATTCTTAGCCTGAGGTGGTTCCTTTCACACACCTTCTCTTCCAGGCTTTCGCATAAACTCTCCGATTCTCAGTGATTCTCCCAAATCTCTCTCTCTCTCTCTCTCTCTCTCTCTCTCTCTCTCTCTCTCTCTCTCCTCTCTCTCTCTCTCTCTCTCTCTCCTCTCTCTCTCTCTCTCTCTCTCTCTCCTCGTCTCTCTCCTCTCCTCTCTCTCATCGTCCTCTCTCTCTCGTCTCTTTACTATTCATCTCCCTCTCTCTCTCTCTCTCTCTCTTTCTCCTCTCCTCTCTCTCTCTCTCCTTCTCTCTCTCTCTCTCTCGTCTCTCTCTCTCTCCTCTCTTCATCTTCTCTCCTCTCTCTCTCTCTCCTCTCTTTCACTCCTTCCTCCTCTTCTTCTCTACTCTCTCCTCTCTCTCTCTCTCTCTCTCTCTCTCTCTCTCTCTCTCCTCTCCCCCTCTCTCTCTCTCTCTCTCTCCTTCTCCTCTCTCTCCTCTCCCTCTCTCTCTCTCTCTCTCCTCTCTCTCTCTCTCCTCTCTCTCTCTCTCTCTCTCCTCTCAAGGCATCGAACTCATACATCAATCTCAATCCATGCATCAGTTGCAAAGAACGTTATAGTAAATAAATATTTCTCCGAACTTTTTTTCTCTGATTAAGTCCAAAAAGATAATCATATGACATTAGTTAAGATCAAACAAAGACTTCTCTGGAACAAATCGGTAGCTCCAGAGTAAAAATACAATATTCATAAAAAGTCTAGCTAAAAGGAAAGCGAGTTTGCTATATAAAAAAGGCAGCACTAATTTACAAGACTTTTGTTAATAACCGAACAATGGTTGATGGTTTCACATATTAATGGTCTTTCCCGTTTTTTTAATGAATATCAAATACATGACCAAATATATTAATTTCTTAAATTTGTTAAATAAAAAAGCATACAATCATTTACATGAAAATAGCTTAACAAACCTGACCTGTGCCATCAACGTTGCTAATTCAAGCGCAAGTTCCTTTGTAACAGGGAACTTTCCTTCCTGAATCTGCTCATTGACTTGGTAGCAAAGCAAAAGCTTCTCCTTCTCGGTTTCATGCTTTGCAGCATATTTCCAGTACAGACGATTCCTATAAATAGAATACATATATAGAGAATTTGATTGCGATAAATAGACAGATAAAAATGCATAAATATGCAAGTAAATAAATAAATAAATAAATAAATAAATAATAATAATAATAATAATAATAATAATAATAATAATGGGTTTTGGGGTGGCGGGAGAAAATGAGAATGGTAGGAAGGTGATTGATTTCTGTGAAGAGAGAGGTATGTGTGTAAGTAATACTTTCTTTAAACACAAGAGTATCATAAGTATACTAGAGTTGGGTGTAGGTGAGCATGGTATCGATATATATCCATATAGATTTAGTGTTGGTGAAGAAGGAGATGTTGAAGTATGTGTTGGATGTTAAATCAGTTTAGGAAGGAATGGGATTTATCGGATCATTATGTTGGTTCTATGTAAAATTAAGTTAGTGGGGGCTTGGATGGAGAGGAAGGTGATACGAAAGGAAGTAGGCAAAATTAAGAGTGAAGAAGTTAAGTGGGCAAGAAATAAGGATAAGTATGTAAGAGCGCTCGCTAGTAAAACGGTTGAATGTGAACAAGTTGATACTGAGCAAATCTGGGGGCAAATGAAGGAAGCAATTGTTAGTAGTGCAAAGGAAGTGTGTGGATGTGCTAAAGTAGGAATAAGAATGTTAACAGCGTAATGGTGGAATGAAGAGGTGATGAAACGGTTTTTAAAGTAAAAAAGAAGCGTGGTTTGAATGTACTAAAAGCAAATGATGAAGATTTCAAAAGAAAGATGCTTGGGAATTATATAAGGAGGAAAAAAAGAAATACTAAAAGGTGTATACGTAGGCAGAAACAAGAGGTTAAATGAACAGTTTGGAAGGAGGATGAATGAGGCAAGGAAATAGGATGCTCTTCTGGAAAGAAGCGCGAAAGCTAAGAATGAGAATGTGGGGAATCTGCTTAGAATAATGATAGGGATGGATCTTTTGTAACTGATGAAATGGATGTGAGGGGAGTGTGGAAAGAACACTTCGGAAATTCGCCATAATATTAACAGTAATTGATGAGGTGTTAGTGAATGTGTGCGGTTTTGATGGTGCAAAAAGAATAGTTGTTTGGGGATGAGGTTATTAGTAAGGGAGGAGGTAATGGGTAGGGTGAGAAGGAAAGTTTGCAAAAGATGGTAAATCTGAGGTATTAGATGAAATTACAGTGAAATGATCAAGCACGGAGCAGAGATGGTGATTGATTTATTTGGAATTGTGCGTAATAAAGCTTTCAATGCGAGGGTAAGTTCCAAGGGATTGAGGGAGAGCGGTAATCAGTACCCTCGCTTATGAGGGTAAGGGAGAAAAGGGGAAACTGTAGGAAATTATAGGGGAATAAGTTTTATTGAGGTGTTGTAGGGGGAAGGTATATGCTGATTTGGGTCGAAAGAGTGCGTCTAGTGACTGAGGACCTCGATTGCGTATGAAGAACAAGGTGCGTTAGAGAAAATAGAAGTGGTAGTGGATCAAATCTTTACATTGAAACAAATGATTGAGAAAATGAGGGAAAGAAGAATAAATTGTATTCTAGTGTTTTTATGGATTTGCAACAGGCGTATGATAGAGTTAATAGTGGAAGCGTTATGGCAGGTGTTAGTATATATGGTGTTGGTAGACTTCTTGAATGGAATCAAAAGTATGTATGGACGATAGTGAAGACCGAACGCGGTGTAAGAATAAATGTGTCAATGGTGATTGGTTTAGGATAATAGCGGAGAGACACGGGTTGTGTTATGTCTCTTGGATATTCAATTTGTATTATGGATGGGGTTATTGAAAGAATTTGAGGGGGATGCAGGAAATGCGTGTTAGAATTGGCTGGAGAATGGAGTTGAGTGGGGTGCCCTAACCTATTTATATTGCGGCATGATTGGTTCTGTTGTGGCCCGAATCTGAAGAGAGGTTTGATAGGATTGATAGAGAGATTTGCAGGGTCGTGTGAAAGAGGGCTTGAAAGTAACGTGGGATAAGAGTAACGGTATGTTGGAGTAGACACTCCTCAGTGTGAAGTTTATGTTAGATGGTGTTGAGCAGCTAGAACAAGTGTCTGGAGTTAAATATTTAGGCGGTAATATGATTGGCTATGAGAAGGAACGCGAACGAATTGCAGGTGTAGTAGGAAAGTTGTTGAAATGGCAAGGAAGGTGGCTGGTGCCAATTAAATCGTTGTGAATGCGAAAGGACCTAAGTCTGAGGTGTGCTAGCGGTCTTTACATGAGGGTATGTTGTTACCTGGGTATTGTATGGTAGTGAGACTATTGGTCTGGAATAACAAGAAGTATAGATCTAAAGTTCAACTTGTGTTTCAGATGGACAATCTTAGGGTGTGCTAGGAGAAAGAATTGATAAAGAGAGGAATGAACGTATAGAGAAGTTGGGTGGTGTGAAGAAAGGTAAATGAGAGAATAATGAAAGTATGTTGAGATGGTTTTTGGTCATTGGAAAGCATGAATGATAGCCGGTTGGTTAAGCGAGTTATAGTGGCTGATGTGTTGGGAAACGACCGGCTGGGAGACCGAAGAGAAAGTGGATTGAGTCGGTGAGACGAATGTCTGAAGGAGAGAAATTGTGAAGTTTGCAGAGGCCCGAGAATAAAGCGTGCATGATAAGGGCAGAGAATGGCGGGTTTTTATCGGGGGCATGGTTGTGGCCCACCTGGGCCAGGGGATGAAAACCCTTACATTGACGATTTACCCATAGTGAGGGTCGCGTCGCGGCCCATGGATGCTCTAGGGTGGATTCTGTCGGACGAGCGCTCTACTAATTAATGTTACAGAGGGGGCGGTAAGGCTGGGCTTTCTTTTCGACGTTTGTCATGTTCTCCAACTGCTTTTCTTTTCCGATGCTTGTACAGCACCTTACCCCCAATCTTGGGGCAAAGAGGAAGGTGAAGAAAGAAAGAAAGAAAATAATAATAATAATAATAATAATAATAATAATAATAATAATAATAAAACTGTTTATTCCAGAAATGGAATACAAACAAAGGGAGAGAGTGGTGGAAGATCAGAAGTAAATGAATGAGTCACAGAAGATTTTACTCTCCATCAGCGGGATTCGAACATGGGGACACCGCGTCGCAGTGTTAACAATAACCGGATGCTCTAACCACTAGGCCATCCACGTCCCCAAAAAAGAACGCTTCAAACGTAGTTTTTAAAGCACCCGGTTTTCTCATCCCATAATTGCTGAGTATCAGGTCTATTCCAGATAAGTAGGATAATTTTATAGTTTTTGCTTATGTGTAAATAACTGTCATATCACTAAAAAAACAGTGACTAATAAGAATCGCTTTAGTAAATGAGATAATTATTTTTGGTAGCGACCATCATTACCAAGATTTATCACCCATCATAAAACATCTGTTCTACATCTGACAAGACAAGACTTGCCAATTCTTAATAGCATGTACTATACCTTTATCATTTTTCCTATCTGTTTCACACTTAGTGACAGTCAGTTCATATTGGGATATTGTATTTAACATCATCTTATAATTGGGAACTACTAGCATTTTTCAACAAACGTAAAAGTAACCCATGTGTCCTATAAACTAGAATAGACTTACTGGTATCAAGATTATATTTAATTCCAATAGTAATAATATTATTAATAATAACTGATTAATGGATCTTATGTTCTTTTCTGTTTTAGGTATAAGAGTGATATAATTTGAAGTGCTGATGTCCAAACAAATGAAGAGCACTTAAAAATAAGTAAATGATTCCAGTAATGAAGATTATTTGAAACAGCAGTCGTAGTTGATTAGTTAATTTTAATTGATAAAATAATTAACTATTTATGTTAATTTTTTTTTTAAGGGAATGAATAATTAAATAAGTGTAAATTAGTTATTAGTCTATTTATAAGGCTTAATGTAGAACCGTGAGTTATCTTAACTCAAGGATCTACATTAAGTCTTATAAACAAATTTAAATATTTGTGTAAGAAGTACAACAAATGTGTGAGATGTCCTTCACCGTTTAAATGAAGGCAGATGAAGAACTGATAGGAGTGCAAGGAATTTAATCTTTAAGATACTGGGAAAGTGGTTTTCATTTATGGCCATATTTGATTTGGTTTCGTATTACTACAGTATATATTAATCCTTTTATAACTTCTTCTTTAAAATAGGGATGTACCGATACCAGAAAAGAGGCCGATACCGGTACCGATACTCTATTTTTTAGGTGCCGATACCGATACTTTAATTAATATAATAAATACACAGTAATAAGATAGAACATTTGTGCACTGCTAGGCAACTCAAGATTGCATTCCTGTACAAACAATACTTAGTCATTATATTTCATATTTGGTTTGTGCCCAAGTATATTTATTTATAAATTAAAATATCCTTAAAAGTAATAGATTTTGCACAATATAATTTAATAATAAACTTTTTATGTTTGTGTTATTTAAAAAATTTTCCATTTTCAAGTAAGTATAACAAAGTTTACTACTAGCTTTATGTTTTAACATGATTACAATTTACAAGAAGATTCTTTAACTAGCACAATATAAAGAATAAAAATAATGAAAGGAAGAGACCTCAATTAATCAGCCGAAAAGTTAAAATAAAAAAACGCTATATTACTCAAACATGACATAATAAAATACTCAATTTAAGATAGATATCATTCAATACTCAAATTCAAAAATTTCACAAAATTGTGATTCAAAAACATTTAGCTTTCACTAGTATCTCTGGCGAGAGGACCTGGCCTTTTTGTGGTGTTTACATTACCTACCTAACCTACACCTATAAATACGCTCTCCTCGACTAGATTGAAGGAGGTGCTTGGATAATTATTTGCCTGTAAGCACTGATAATAATGCGAAACCTGGCCCATTTTCATGCCACCACATGAAAGGATTCTCTTCTGTAGGCAGCATCCCCATGTTTTCGTAAGAGCCTCATTTCCTCTTTCACAGACTGCAAATTTGAATATCTTTGCTCCTTGATTGACTGTGTCTTCAGTTTTACGATGAGGTTCCCCTGGTGTGATTCCTTTGGAGGTGAATGAGATGTCAATGCAAAACTTCGGCCCATGAACTCAAAGTCCAACATATCCAAATTCTCATCTTCAGTTAGTTCTATTTGCTGAAAAGCCACCATCGTCACTATCAGTGCTGTTGCCAGGGGTGCAGGAATAAGGCGGCTTCCACTTCTCTGTCTCTCCTTTTTTTATTTTTATTTTTTTATTATTTTTTTGTTCAGCGAGCAAGCTCCTCGGTTATGCCTTTTAAATGCATTCTAGGAGTGGTTCACCGTCGGAGGTGCCATTCTTGTGGGTTTCATTAAGCCTTAAGGAATTCCTTATTAGAAACCTTTATTTTATTATTTTTTTACAGTTGTCCGCCGCTCACGGGCAGAAACCCTACTTCAAGGAGTGGGTGTTGAACGCTACTCAAAAATCCATCTAACGCAAAATTACGCAGATGAGCACAGACGCAGGCTTTAAAGTAGTGAATTAAATTGAAGTAGAAACACAGATATGGAAGAGTAATATCCACAGGAACAGAGTGCAGGAAAGAAAGAAGCACCGGCAGCGAACCAGTCTGGGTTACTAAACATTCAACACAAAACTCATGCGCCGACACAGCACACCCTGTGCTACGAGGGCGTCTTGTTAAAGGTGGTGGTACGCGACTGTGGATAGTTCCCCTCGAGCACTTGGCCTCTACAGAAACCTTATAAAAAGGGTTAAAACACCTAACATCCGCGCTGCAAATATAAAGGGTCAAAGTGAACTAGAAAAGTACAGGACAGTTTATAGTCTTTTGGCCTTTACTCGACCCTATCCAAAAGCGGGTGAAACCAGAGGCCCACGCCCCCACAGATATGAGAGCAGTACTCCATACAATGCGGATGAGACCCTTGTATAGGTGGAGTAACTGAGAAGAGGTAAAAAAAGTCCGCACTCTAAACAGAACTCCCAGTTTCTTTGAGGCGCCCTAGCAACCACTGGAGGTTTTCAAAACATTTCTTGTTTATGTTAAGGCCAAGATATTTATATTGTCAAAACAGGAGAGACGAGAGAGAACCGTCGAAGAGATCAAAAAGTTTCATAGGTGTCTTAGAGAGCAGAATTTGTAGAAGTTGGTTTTTAAAGAATTAATTTCACAAGCTTGAGGGACGACCCAACCCTGAAATTTCTATTCAGATTAGCGAAGAATGAGAATCGAAAGATTAATACGAAGAGGCAATTCTAGAAGTAAAAGAGGAGCAAAATTTTATTATGAGTTGAAGAATGAAGGGTCAAGTCATCGACATATGAGTGGATAGAGGTATTGAATGTGCAGGTGAGAAGATCATTGAATGAAAAGCAGGAATAAAGTAGGAGATAAAACAGAACCCTGAGAACACCACTATTGAGAAAAAAAGAAGTTCGCCCATCAACAACAGCCGACATTGAGCGATATTGAAAGAAAAGCTAGACATAAGTAAGCAAAGAGAAGAAGGAAACCAAAGGAGGGGATCTTGGAGAGCAATGATGCGTGCCATACCGGTCAAATGCTTTGGATATGTCAAGCGCCACCACACAACTCTTCCCGTAGTTCCTAAGGGCGGAAAAACCATAAATCTGTAAAATAGGAAAGATATCGCCATTAGATCTCGAGCACCGAAAAGAGGAACTTAACAGGAAAGAAGGAAAGAATCCAGATGATCTAGAAGTGAGAGTTGAGAAGCGTTTCAAAGATCTTAAAAAAGAATACAAGTGAGAGCTTACAGGGCGATAGTTTAGAAGGATCAGGAGCAGCATCCTTTTTTCGGAAAAGGGTTGGACATTGCGCGCTTCCAACACTGGAGGAAGATAGTGCTAGTATTGAGGCATTAGAAGAATATAGTTGAACGAGGGGTGCGGTCAGCCACGGATGCACACTTCCTCAAAACTCGCGAGAGGAATGCCATTCGGGCCACCCGCCTTCCTAACTTTTATACATAGATTTCAGGAGCTCATTGCACCCGATCAAATGAAATGACAGGTTAAAGGCATAGGACAACCTGAGAGGAAGGAGGAAGAGGAATACCAGAATCGTCCCAGGGTTGAATTAGAGATAATATGAGGCCAAAAGGAGATGAGTGGCCTTTTAACAGCTTGGAGTAATTAAACAACAGAATCATCAGAGCGATAAGAGGAGGAAAGGAATGATTTACAGAAGGTGTTAGAGATGTTTGGCAGAAGGCCAGAGAGATTTGTCCAGTAGGAGAACGAAGCGAGGTCAGGGCATTTTCGTTTAATGAAAGTCCGCTTTTGCTCGTCGAAGAGTATCCCTGCAACGATTTCTAGGTGAATGGAAAAATTGGCAAGAGTGATAGGAGAAACGAGAATTTTTCCACACCCGATAAGTATTGTCTCTAGCCTGAATGGAACAGGGAACAAGCACGATCGAACGATGGATTTTGAGGAGAAAAAGATTAGTCCAAGAAGGAATGAAACTGCTCATCCCATTAACAATTAACAGTTCCCACTTTATCGGCAAATCTGAAGTGGCCTTAAGAGTCAAAGCAGTCACTTCAATTATAGTGCAAAGCGTAGAAGCAACGCAATGTCCCCAATCGGCCCGCATCAAAGCTGGCCAGAAAAACCGCATAGCAGGATGGGCAATGTTGCCGAGAGAAAGTATTAAATTAAGTTGATATAAGGGTGTGGTCAGATTTTACCGATAGGAGCGAAGGTGGTGTATTTATAGACAGAAGGACTAGTGGTGAAACATAGGTCAAGTGTGTTCAAGAATCGTTGGGACGATCCGGAATGTTGTGTGTTATTTAATCAGTTCTCCAGATCGTGAGAATACGAATTGATTCGCTTCCTCCCAGACTAAATCAGTACGAGAGGAATCCAACAATTCAGTTTTGTGTACATTTAAATCCCTCATGAGAAACAAAAAAAATACACAAAACAACCCAAAAGATGAAACACCAACACAAAAAAACAAAAATAACACAAAAAAAAAGAACACCTCAGTATTTGGATGAGAAGATATAACAGTCTCGTGAGAAGTAGTAGGTAATCAAAAAAGGGGCAGGAAAATCTGTTCTGTTAGAAGAACAGCAGCAGAAGCACAAGATTATATGTAGTAGCAAGGAAGAAAGGATTTTAAGCCACAGAACATCGTCGAAGTTGGAAGATTCGAGATTCTCGAGACCCGTGTTATAGAATGTTTATATTTACAAAGCACATACTCCACCCTTCAAACCGAAATTATAAAATAAGTTATATTAGTTGGCATATATTAAACGACGTGAGGATGAATTCTTAGCCATCTGGGTCTCAAAGAAGAGAAAAAATTAGGTTTAGAGTTGCAGAGGTAGTATTCCATGGATGCAGAGATAGAAGAGCAAGCCATTGATGTTGGTATAGTCAAAAGAAAGCCACGCATGTGCAAATCTGCTATCATACACGCACACGCACACACACACGCACACGCAATCACAAAAAAAAAAAAAAAAAAAAAAAAAAAAAAAGAAAAACAAAATAAACAAAAAACCAAAGGAGAAAAGGGAAAATTTTTTCGTACGTTAAAACCTAAATTTTAAAACGATAAAACCCTATTTACAGCAAATATCTAAAATATGAATAATCCAGAAAGTTTACCCTCACGAAATTGCGTACAAAAAAAAAATAAATACTATTGATCAACTAAAAAAAGTAGATAAATCTGTATAAATTATAATAATGGCTGTCCAAATAGGTAAATTTTGCGCTAAAGACCAAGTTGGAGAAACGCTAAAAATCTAAGTTAAAAAGGAAATCGAGGGAAAAAAAAAACAACTTAGTACTAGGTATCTATATCGAACTAGATTTATTATTGAATCTAAAAGTTTCTCATAATTTTTCACCCAAAAGTAAGAAGTATCGGCTAAGTATCGGCCATTTTAACCGATACCGATACCATCAAAAATGGCCGATACTACCGATACCGATACTATCGGTACATCCCTACTTTAAAATATAAGGAATTTATTGATTATCAGTTTTTCTCTTCCTTCATAGGGTTATTTTTAAATTATTCAATAATAATAATAATAATAATAATAATAATAATAATAATAATAATAATAATAATAATAATAATAATAATAATAATAATAATAATAATAATAATAATAATAATAATAATAATAATAATAATAAGGGACACATACTTGTAGAGTAACCTAATGACTTTGGTGTTCTCAAACTTTCCAGAACCCTTTTCCCGTAAAGCGGTCTCCCATTTAGAAATAACATCACATAGCTGTAAAAGAGAATGAAAATTAGACATAAAAATCTCTTAATACAATTATGTCACAAAATAGTTGAAAGAAGCAATATGAATTTTAACAATGTTACATCTTTGTAGCTGTAAACCTTAGCATTTTAATTAACACTATGTAAGTAAATTCGTACATTTATAATAATTACATCTCTTATTGAAGAGAAGCTTTATTAAACTTATGAACAATACTATATATGAAATTAAAAGTTATATAGTAAGAGGGTACGGTACATTAGTGATCATTAGACCAAGAAAATGTAAATAAATTACTTTGGCATTATGGTTAAGGCAGTGCTCTAATTCTTTCTCAATGGGATCGTCGGAAAAGATAGCAAATCCAGACATGTGAACATCTCTACAACCCAACTCTTGGTTTAAGGACACCAAAAATTCTTCGATAGTGGTTGAACCATCAAAACCAACAACCTATAACAATAAAAAGGAAAAAAATATCAGTTATAAAGTAAAGCTGAAACGAAGAGATGCTTTTGAAAATATAGTTTAAATTTAGCAATCTTGGGAGTAATATATTTCAGGTTAACCAATTTATGTTTCAAAACTTGTCATTTCTTAAGAGTTAAACTTTATATTGTAACAAATTACAAAAACAAAGATTATAAACAAGATCACAATCGTCCATTTGATACATCTTAAATAGTAGTCGATCAAATTCTCTAATAATTTTATAAAGTTGAACATTTACGCTGAAGACGTAAAACAGACATTCTCTAATTCTCTAATAATTTTATAAAGTTGAACATTTACACTGAAGACGTAAAACAGACATTCGTTGTATTTTCTTTAATTAATAACCTTATCCTTTAAAGCTATTTATTAATTATTAAACCATTACTTATGAAATTTTTTATTCTATTTTACTTATTGTTAAATATTTTCTAGATTTTATTTTACCTGTTACATCTCAATTTATACGCATATTTATAGATATTACAAACAAATGTAACCCAGTTTTTTTTTTTTTTTGTTTTTTTAAGTTTTATTAATACAGATATTATATAATATTTTATTTATTATCATCATATATTATTATTCTTTTTATATATTTCGCTTAATGTTTTTTGTTCTTAATGCATAATAATAATTCGTTTATATTATGATCATAATTAATATGTATAATTATATAATAATTAATATATTACTATTAATAATTATTAACAATTAAATAGCGAAAATAAGAATTTAAACATATTACTATATGAAATATAGATATATATAGATCACATATACATATTTAAAGATATATCATATTAACATTTATTAAAATATAATATATATATTTATGTATACTATATTTATATATATATATATATATATATATTAATATAATTATATATATATATATTATATATATATATTATATAATATTATACTATATATATATATTACTATTATATATATATACTTTATATATATATTCTCTATAAATATATATAGATAATATCATAATATATAATAATATATTATATATTATATAAACTTTTTTAAAAAAAGTCATCAAAAGGTGTATTATTTTTAAAAGAATGAGATTCCTATTGAAATAACTGACCTGGTAGGTTGCCGTTAAGCATATGGAACGGGTAATTCGGCGTGGGGCAGAGACGCTGATGATATGTGATTTTTGAGGAGTCGTGGGACGGAAAGAACCTCCATTCGCGAAGGTTTCGCTTCTCTTCCACCCTTCTCTTATTCTTTGTTAATGCTCTAACTAAGCACAAGTATATTTGCATTATTTACCTATGTTCTGGTCCTAAAAAAAGAAAATCATTTTCTAATAAATATATAATAATTAATATAATATTATTATACTATAAATAGATATATATATAATCTATCTTCTTATTATATATATAAAACTTTGTGTGTTTTATATATATATATATATATATATATATATATATATATATATATATATATATATATAATATGATTCGTCACAGTCCCGTGAAACCATAGGGTGGATTTTTCTGGCAACAACAAGTTATCAGTTATCACTTAAGGATATAAAGGGGACGTTAAGGCTGGGCTTCCTTTTCGACTTGTGTTATATTCTTCTACTATTTTCTGTTCCGATGTGTGCTACACAACTCACCCTCAACCTGGGGATAATAGTGAACAAGGATGGTGCCTTCGTGACTGATGAAATGGATGTAAAGATAGTGTGGAGGGAACACCTCGAAAAACTACATAACGTTGGCAGTAATGAAGAGGTGATAGTGAATATGTGCGGGATTGCTATTGTAAGAAGAAGTAGGCATTTTGGGGAAGAATTAATTAGTAGGGAGTAGGTAATAGGTAGAGTGAGAAAGATGAAGAAAGGTATAGATGGAATACCTGGTGCATTGATCAAGGATGGAGGCAACATTGTGATTGACTGGATATGGAAGTTGTGTAAAAAAGCATTTGTGGAGGGTGTAGCTATGAAGGATACCAGTGATAGTATCCTTATACAATGGGAAGGGAGTCAAAGGGAACAAACACCACGAGGCGTTATATATATATATATATATATATATATATATATATATATATATATATATAATATATATATATATATATATATATATATATATATATATAATACATATATCAATATTATATTATAGTATATATATATACTATATATATATATATATATAATAGTATATATATTATCATCATCATCCACCTTCTTTCCCCATTGACTGGGGGTAAGGTGCGTAACATGCACCGGAAACAGAAAAGTAGTAGAAGAATATGACGCAAGTCGAAAAGAAGGTCAGATTTACCACCCCATTTATGCCCTTAAGTGAGAAAGGGCTTCATGGGATTGCGACGACCCCTCACTGATTGGTACTCTAGTCAATGTATGGGTTCATTCCTTTGGCCCAGGTGGGCCATATCCATGTCCCCCAGCCATTCAGTCCTATTATGCACATTTCTTTTCGCTTCTGTACAAACTCACATTCCTTTCTTTCCAGGCATTCCTTTTTACTGACTCAAATCCACTTTTTCTTCGTATCCCAGCCGGTCGATTCCCAGCACACTCACCACTATATATCTGCTTAACCAAGTAACTATCATTCATCATTTCTACATGGTCAAACAATCTCAATGTACTTTCTATTTATTCCTCTCATTTACTCCTTTCTTCGCACCCACAAACCCTAATTACATCATTATCATTTTAAGTCAATTCATCTCAACACTCTAACAGGGCCCCTAAGAATGTGTCCATTTTTTGAACACAATGTACTTTGATCTATACCTCTTTTCCAAAACAATAGTTTCACTACTATACATAACACTGGTAACATGACAACATACCTTCTGTAAGACCCTAGCGGCCTAGCACTTAGTCTTACATCCACCAACGATTTAATTACACCACCACCTTCCTACCATTTCACAACTTTCACTACTAACTCTTCATCCCATTCCCTTTTCATCCAACATATATATCCTAAATATTTTAAAACTCGGACACTTGTTCCAGTTGCGTAACCATGCCAACAAGAACTTCACACCCGAGGACGTCCACTTATCAACCAATAACGCTTACTACTTTTATCTACGTTTACTTTCACCCCTCCTTTTACCAGACACCCTGATAATCCCTCTATGCAATCCTCTCAAACTCTTCAGATTCGTCACACAAAACCAAATCATCGCATATAATAAGGTAGGGCACCCTCCACCCTTTTTCCATTCTCCATCATTCTAACAACTTTCCTTGCAACCTCCATCTCTAATTCTTTCATAACCCCATCCATATACAAATTGAATAACCAACTAGACATAACACATCCCTGCCTCACTCCGCTATTAATATTAAACCAATCACTTTCAACTCTATTTATTCTTTCACATGCTTCACTATCGTCACACATAGTTTTGACTCCATTCGGAAGGCTATCACCAACACCATATATCACTAACACCTGCCATAAAGCTTCCTTATTAATCCTAAAATGTCTTTTCGAAACGCGTCGGGAAACCTAAATAAATTTATCTTCTACTTCTTCATTTTTCCAGTCATTTGTTTCAATGTAAAGATTTTATCCACACATCCTCTACCACTCCTAAACGCACCTTGTTCTTCACCAATCAATCCCTCAGTCACTCGGCGCACTCTTTCGACTAAAATACCAGCATAAATCTTCCCTACAACACTCAAATTCCCCTTTAATTCCTACAGTTACCCTCATTCCCCTTACCCTTATATAAAGCTACTATAACTGCTCTCCTCCAATCCCTCGGAACTATACCCTCCATAAACGTTATGTCATACAAATTCCAAATCCAATCAATCACCATCTCGCCTCCTTTCTTAATGATTTCACCAGTAATTTCATCTATACCTGCAGACTTACCATTCTTCAACTTTCTCACTCTATCCATTACCTTCTCCTCAAAATACCTATTCCTTCTTGATCCATCAAATCCACACACATTCACTATCACCTCCTCATTACTGCCAATGTTATGCAGATTTTCGAATTGTTCCTTCCACACTCCCCTCACATCTATTTCATCAGCTACAAAAGCACCATCCCTATTCATTATCCTAAGGAGATTCCCCTTATTCTCACTCTTAACCTTTCGCGCTTCCTAGGGTGGATTTTTGGCTGTGACGGGCTAGCATTTAAGGATATGAGGGAAGGTTATAGGGGCTTTCCTATCGACTTACGTCATGTTCTACTACTTAACTAAAGAAAGAAAAAGAAATATATATATATATATATATATATATATATATATATATATGTATATATATAAATTTTATAGTATTTATATAAATAAATATATATATTATATATATATATATATATATACTATATATTAATATATATATATATTAATATATATATATAGTAGAAATTTTAATGTTTTCATAAAATAAATTATATATAAAAATAGTATAAAAGATTCTTACTTGGTATCCGAATAGCGCTGAAGATGAGCTTTAAGGTACCACAACAACTTGATTATTACTTGGGAATAAACAAGGAAACAGCTAGCGAAAGAAACTGCCAAATCCTTGAATGAAAGTGAAAGGAGGAGGGTTGATTTTAGGGTCTATTGGTATCCCTTGACCTGCCCCAAGAGTTGGGGAAGCTTTTTGGGCTCCAGACGAATCACATAAAAAAAGAGATTGTGTTGCGCATAAGAGTAAATTCTGTCAAAAATTAAAATAAAACTCCAAAAATTAATATATATATATATATATATATATAATATATTATAAATATATATATATATATAATATATATATATATATATATATTACTATATATATATATATATATATATATATATATTATCTGTATAAATTATATATATAGTATATATTGTATAATAATAATATATTATATATATTAATATATATATATAATATATATAGATAATATAATATATATTATATATATAATATATATATATATATATACTATATATATATCATAAATATATATATATATATATATATATATATATATATATATATATATATATATATATATTATGAAGGCATGGATATAATTACAATGGCTGTTAAATGTCTTTAAATAAGGGAGGCGGATAGTTACGGTAAACAAACAAGTTCAAAATGTTAAAATGGTATGAAATGAAATTAGTCTAAAAAGTAAATTTAAAAATTATATACAAATGATAATAAGTATAATGTAAACTCGGGAATTAAAATACATCTAAAAACAATAAAGGAATATGCCAATTAAGCTGTAAACAGTAAAAAAGAAAAGTGCTTGGTGCTTAGTTAAAGAAAAATACATCGACACAAACACAAATACAACACAACATATATATGGTATCTTTCACACATTATGAATTAACGAATTTGACATTAACAAAACATAATTAAAAAGTGTTATTAACAAAATTTTGTGTTATTTAAAAATCTTATAAAAATTTTGCCTAAAAAGAAAAAGGCCAAACATAGGGAGTAAAAAATAAATATTACCATGAAGATGATGATTGTTAATTGTACATGATAAAAATCAAGCTTTGATATTAAAACATAATAAGTTATTAATATAAAACATAAAGCCTACACACTATTAATTATGATTAATTAAAAAAAAAATTAACATACAAAAGTTTAACTTTTCACAAAATTCTTAAATTTTTACTTTTAAAACTAATATTATTTAAACTAAAAATATTCCATATATAAATAAAAAAAAAATATTAAAAAATATATATTTTTTTAATAAAAGTTTCAAAATTTGATAATCTAAGTATTATGAAAATAAATCAAAGTTTATATATATATATATATATATTATATATATAATATAATATATATTTATATATATATATATATATATATATATATATATATATATAATATATATATACTATATATATATATATATATATATATATTATTATATATATTATATAATATATATAATATATATATATATATATATTTAATGCCTAATCTTCTTTACGAGATGAATGATGATGACACTTACACGCGAGTGTTTGATTTTGTTCAGGGTTTTGGTTACCTGAACCCCAGGCTTTGCCTGTGTGTGGGCTGAAGTTTGCTTTACAAGACCACAAAACAATTCAGATTGTAACTCTGGATGCGTCAGGCATAAATGTAGAGCATTCTGGCACAAGACAACGTGATAGTCAATAGCGGAAGAATCCATGTGAACTGAAGTAAATAGCTGGCAAGACTGAAAACAAAATGAAAGTTAAATCTATGTCAAATTGGCTGCATTTGCGTGTAAGCTATTATATATTTTGTAACTAAGTAAAAATAAAAGAAGAGAATTTAAGATATTTTTTATTTTCACATTTTAGTAAAAGTTTATTGTACTTTAATAATTTTATTAATGCGAAAAGCTATAAAAGAGACTATTCCTTTAAACAACTTTCTTTCTTCTACTTATAACTAGTGATACAACAACCAGTGCTTTGAAATCTTTTATATTCTCCTCACCCCCAAAAATATGCTTTTTAAGCTTTTTTTGCCTTTATGCATTTTAGTTTATATTTTGTTTAAAACAGCAATTGGCTTCATTACTAAAGTACTTTATAAACATACCTTAAATAATTTTACAGCTTCAGACTGCAGTTGAGGCGTAGGTAAGGTCATAAACGGAGAAGTAATTGGTTCTTTTGAATAAAGTAAAGTAGGGTGTCTCCATAAAACACAATCTGCAAACATTAAAAACAAGTTAAAATTTTATTGTTATGCAAAAAAAGGAAATTTAATTGAGGGAACGATTAAGAATGGAAAAATTAAAATTTTTGTGTTTAATCAACTGTTGACCAGTGTAGAGTTTATTTTATTTTAATAATGTGGGTGAAAATTTAATAAGCGAATATCTACAATAAAAGTGAAAGTGGTAAACTTTTTATTGCTGTTACGATTAGGATAGCATAAGTATTATTGTAGTTCGTAGTTTTTTGTCGCTATCAGAAATTTTAACAAATATATATTTTATGCTTGAAAGCACATTTACAAAATTTTATCCCTAACGTTCTTTACGCAAGTTGGTGATTTTAAAATCGAATAACTAAACTTGAAATGTTCTTGTCCGACGTAGTTTAAAAATTTGATAAAGGAGTTTGAATTTAGTTTATTTTTATCAAATTCTATCGATTTCCAAATAGGTCGTCACTGTTTGATCATATGTTAATGATTTTTCGAATAATGTTCTCATTTGCTGTTGATAAAGCTTTTTGGCCTCATAAGCTTTCTACTGGATTATCCAAGTTATTTGATTTAAAGTTTAAAGTTATTTTTGTCATTAATACAATTACTTTAAATGGAAAAAGGTAAATGCTAAAGAATTTATAAAATTATAATAATTCATGCCTTAAAAAAAGCATCTAAAACATTCTAAAATTAAAATTAATATTTTTTTTTATTTAAAAATGTAATGTTGATTTTCAATTTACGAATAGCAATATAAAACCAAGACTATCAAAATCTTTAAATAATTAAGTTTTACGATTGGTTTAATCTGAAACCACAATACACACTGTAAATATTAGCATAACCCGGGGCTATAAATAAGGCCCTTTAAGTTTTATATTTGATGAACTAAGTAACAAATCAAGCAAATGTATAGGATATTTCAAAGTATAAATGTATGCAGTTGAAATAATGAGAGGAGTACAAGGAACTTTATTCTTATGAGACTGGGAAAGTTGCTATCTTGTTTTATCAAATTAGAATTGAATTGGTAGTACAAAAAATTAATCCACTTAAACCGGCTTCTTTGTATTACAAAGTATTTATTAATTATCACATTTTTTGCTCTCTCTTAGATAGGGTTCTTTTTAATTTAAGCACACACATATTTAAAATGTAAGTAAAAGATCCTTAACGTTTTTTAACTGAACTTAAAAGCTTAGTAATTAATTTGACGATAATATTGTTAAATATTTAATTTTTCTACATAACTTCGATCTAAACAACAAGACATCGTAATTTCGAATGGAGTATTGAAACAAAGTAAATGTGTGAAAAGCTGCAAACTCCACAATAAAATTGCAAGATACATTTTATCAGATTCATTTAATTTTAACCATGCGATTAATATTTTATATGGTAAGTCAAATTACATAAAAAAATTTCTGGATTAAAATTAGAAACTGATTAAATGTCACTTACACATAATAATTTGTTTCAATTTATGCATAAGTACAGTTATACAAATAATAATAAAAGCAAAATGTATCATACGTCTTTAGTATGGAAGACTATTCCGTTGGATACAAGAAAACTTTATACAATATCCTATAAACATAATAGGTAAAACTGACCTTTCAATTAAATATTAATTATATTATATATAATAACTATATAAATAGCAAGAATTATATAATGAATTTAGCATTTCTTTAACGCTGACATTTTAGCAATAAGTATCATTGTTAAATGGTTTGTATTTGTTTAACTTAATTAATAACTTAAATATCAAAATGATATATACACTATATGTGCAAATTGTATATGATTACTTAGATGTCAATAAAAAAAAAATACCCAACTGTAATTATTAAATGATAGAGCAGAGTATCTTAACTACCTCTTTGCAAAGAAAGGTACGTATATAATAACAATATTGGAGTGAACTAAGTCCTTATGCTATAAGATCAAAAATTTATTTAATTTGCAGAAGCACGAAAAACAAAGCAAACCACCTATGAATTTTAATTAAAATATGAATGAACAAATAGCTTACTTGGATCTCCGTCGAGTTCCATCATTTTCTGAATAAGTTGCTCGTACTGAGTTCCAATATTCGAGCCACCTCCCGAAACTACCGTTAAATGATACAACCAAGAATCCTGCCATTAAAAAGAATTTTTTTTAAAAACAAAATAGCAAAGCTTGCAAAGAATAATGAATAATGAATGGTAAAATAAATCTTGTCAATTGCATGATTTAATTACTAAAATCCAATATCATATGGGTAAACAGGAGAAGAAAGCAAATAATAATAATAATAATAATAATAATAATAATAATAATAATAATAATAATAATAATAATAATAATAATAATAATAATCAGCTGTTCCTTGTTTCCCCAGAACTGGGGGTAGGGTGGGCAAGCATGCACCAGAAGTACAAGGCATGCATGAGCGTTTCTAGAATATAAAAATAATAGTAGCGGGACCCCAACCCAGCTACCACTGTCCCTTTCATCGCCTCTTACTACTGTACATGCAGATGCTTTCTCCCCCACACACCGGGATATTATTATAATAATAATAATAATAATAATAATAATAATAATAATAATAATAATAATAATAATAATAATAATAATAATAATAATAATAATAATAATAATTATAATAATAATAATAATACATTTACATTTTAAGTTTGTCATTACGTTACAACTAGTCACCTTATTGGAGAGTTTACTATAGAATACCACCAAAGCATAATCAGATCAGATATAGCAGTACTAAGACAGAGAAGAATCATGAGGTAGTTTTCATTCTAAAATCATTTTTGATTGTGATATTTTTCATACTGTTTTGGTCGCAATACAGACAAGTCAAGAAAAAAGTATTAGCAGAGATAATAATAATAGTTACAATAGTATCCATGAAAATAACAATAAGTGAAGAGATTGTAAATTATTTAGCAGAAATTGTAATGAGGATAGCAAACGAAATAATAATAATGATGATATTTCGGTACGAGTTTATACATATTTTTTTTCTGATTTTACTCATATACCAGTTTATTAATCTTTCATTTTTTTTTATATTATCCGGCAAGTTATTGTATAGTGCGATAGAAGTGTTAAAAAAAATTGTTTATTCCGGGAATGGAGTAAAACCAGAGGAGAGGGGCGGAAGATAAGGGGCATGAGGGAAATTATTTAATTTATTCAGATGAGTGGGATAACTTAGAAGATTAGTTTATAGAGCATTTTTTTTTATCTTTACTCTTTTCCAGGGATATTGTGTAAATATAATTGTTGTTCTATAGCATACTAACAGGATTTTTGTTTATGGTAAATAATAAATATCACAAATAATCCTTATATAAATAAGGAAACGATGCTTGAATCTATTTAGTTATCGAGTGTGAATTTTTCTGTAACCTCCATCACCAACAAGATTTGTCTCCAACGAAAAGAAGAAAAGTAATATAATAACAAATCAAACTTTTATTCTGCATTCGACTTTACAGAACCTAACAATTTTTAATACCCTGAGTCCCTGACCCTATAAGAATTGCTCTATCTGTTTTTACACAACAACAAACAAACTAATATAAGTTACATGTGTGTTAGTCTAAACTAGAGGAGGTTTTCAAGCACAAAGATAAGATTTTTCAATAATAACAAAATTAATAATAATAAAAATAATAACTATAATAATAATAATAATAATAATAATAATAATAATAATAATAATAATAATAATAATAATAATAATAAAATTACTACTACTGCAAATAATAATTCTTTCTCTCTCTCCTCATCTTCCCCTTAGGACCCCAGATTAGGGTTAGGTGCTCAATATATACCGGAAAAAGCATAAGCAGAAGAACATGGCATAATTATAATAAAAATAATAATAGCAATAATTGATCTAGAATGGACACATTTGGAAACACTCTGAATTAAACCCGACAAATAAAGAATCCCAAAGAAAACAAAGATTGGGTGTGGGGTTCGCAACTTACACCGGAAACACAGTAATTCAGTAGAAGAGCATGACGTAAGTCGAAAGGAAAGTTCCCCTATGCCCTTCTCTCATAATAATAAAAACAATTGATCTAGACTAGACATATTTAGAAACAATCCGAATTAAACCCAAGTAAAGAACACACACAAAAAAAAAAAAAAAAAAAAAATTATAGATATGAATGAAAACATTCCAGGAGTTTCTGGGCTACTACTCTGAAGATTGCTCCCGTAGGAAATAGCTTGTTGGACAAAATGGTGTTGCACAGATTTAAGGGCAATGGCTTCTTATTATGTAAATAACAAAACATTTTTGTTAATCTGGAATTCTACATTTATATTTGGATTTACTTTTTCGATTCTAGAGTGCTATTTTTAACTAGTATTAATTTTTCCTATTATTTAAAAATTGGGGGCTTGGATAGAGAGGAAGGTGATACGGAAAGAGGTGGGTAGAATTAAGAGTGAAGAAGTGAAAATAAAACAGGCGGTTTAGGATAATATAAGAGCACTCTGGCAGTAAATCAGTTGAATGTGAACAAGTTGAACTGAACAATTCTGGGAGCAAGATAAAGGAAGCAGTTGTTAGTAGTGAAAAGGAAGTACGTGGATGTGCTAAAGTAGGAAGTAAGAATGTTAACAGTGAGTGGTGAAATGAAGAGGTGATTCAAGCGGTTAAAAGTAAAAAAGAAGCGTGGTTGAATGTACTAAAGGCTAATGATGAAGTTTCAAAAGAAAGATGTTTGGAAGTATATTAGGAGTGAAAAGGAATACTAAAAGGTCACACCGTAGGGAAAAAGCAAAAAAACAGAAGGTAAATGCAACAGTTTTGAATGAGGATGAATAGGACTTAAGAAGGGAAAAGGAAGCTCCTCTGGAAGGAACTACGAAAGGTTAAGAATGAGAATACGGGGAAGCTGCTTAGAAAATGAATAGGGATGGTGCTTTTGTAACTGATTGAATATGGAGGTGAGGGGAGTTGTGAAAGACACCACTTCGAGATTCCTGTAATATATATTAACAGTAATGAAGAGGTGATATGTGAATGTGTGGTGGTTTGATGTGCAAGAAGGAATAGTATTTTGGGAATGAGGTCAAGGAGGAGGTAATGGGTGAGTGAGAAAGTTAAGAATGGTAAATCAGCAGGTAGAGATGAAATTACTGGTGAAATGATAAGAACGGAGGCGAGATGGTGATTCTTTGGATTTGTGTAATAAAGCGTTTTATGGAGGGTATAGTTCCCTGGGATTGGAGGAATAACAGTAATAATACCTTATATAAGGGTAAGGGAGATAAGGGGAAGTGTAGGATTATAGGGGAATTAGTAATTGAAGTGTTGTAGGGAAGATATATGCTTGGATTTATCGAAAGAGTGCGTCGAGTGACTGAAGGACTGATATGGAAGAAAAGGTGCGTTATGGTGGAGTGGTAGAGAGTGTGTGATCAATCTTTACAGAATCAATGACTGAGAAAAGAGGAAAGAAGAATAAATTTGTATTTAGGTTTTTTGGATTTGAACAGGCGTATGATGTATAATAGGAAGCCCAAGTGGACAGGTGTCTGTAAATGTAATGGTGTTGTGGAGGCTTCTGAATGAATCAAACGAGTATGTATGACAATAGTGAAGCGTGTGTAAGAATAAATGGTGTCAATGATTGGTTTTTTAATATTAATAGCCGGAGTGAGGCAGGATTTTATGTCTCCTTGGCTTAATAATTTATAATGGATGGGGTTATGAAAAATAGAGGTGGATGGTGGCAGGTAGATTAGTGTAGAAGATCGGAGAATAAGTGAGTGGAAGGGTCCCAACCTATTATATCGGATGATATTTGTTTTGTTCGTGAATCTGAAGAGAGTTTGAAGATTGGTTGAGAAGCTTTGGCAGGTTGTTCAAAAGTATGTTTGAAAAGTAAACGTAGATAAAAGTAAGGTTATGCTGGTTGTGAGAACAGCTCGGTGTGAAGTTAGTGGATGGTGAATCTAGTTGGACAGAGTTCTGAGGTTGTAAATATTTAGACATGTATGTTGAATGAAAAGGGAACGGATGAGCATGTGTAGTGGAAGTGTGGCAGAGGTGGGTGTGCAATTATTCGTTCGTGGGATGTAAAGGAACTGTCCTTGAGTGGTTAGGTCTAACCTGGGTATGTTGTTAACGGGTGTGTTAATTGTATTAGTAGTGGGAGCTATGGTCTGGAATAGAGGTATAGATCAAAGTTACTTAAAAATAAAAATGGACATATCTAGGGGTGTGTTAGTGTGAAAAGGAATTGATTAAATGAGGAAATAAACGAGAAGTTATGCTGGTGTGAAGAAAAGGGGTAATGAGAAGAATAAATGGAAAGTGTATTATGATTGTTTGGTCAAATGGAAGGATGAATGACAGTCTGTTGGTAAAGCGGATTATAGTGGTGAGTGTGTTGGAATTCGAGAATTCAGCGGCTGGAGACCCGAAGAAAAAAAGTGGTTAGGCATGGTGTATCCGAAGTCTGAGAGGGGGTTGTGAGTCTTGGGGCAGAGGCCGGAATAATATGCCTATAAAAGGAGTGAAGTTGGAGAGGTTTTGGGTGGTCTTGTATGTTTGTGGACAAGCACTGGGCCAAGGGGATGAAAACGCCTACCCTTGACGATATTGCCTATATGAGTGTGGCCAATCGCGGCATCCCCGAGAAGCTTCAGGGTGTGAATTTTCTTCGAACATGCGACATATAAGGTTTCTTCATTAAATTTAATTAAAGAGTATTGAATGAGGCTGGGTTGTCTTTTCGACTTGTGTCATATTCTTCTACTCTTCCTTTTTTTTCCGAGCCTGTCACGCATCTTCCCCAACCCCGACACGGCCCCAGTTCTTGGAGAGGAAAGTAAAAAATAAAATATAAAATAATTAATAATAATAATAATAATAATAATAATAATAATAATAATAATAATTATAATAATAATAATAATAATTTAAATTTTTTTGAAAGATTTTACGTGTAGCAACTCAATTTGTATGATGCTATTTTTCTCTCAAAAGATTTTAACAATTTTTCAAAAGCATAATAAAGAGGACCATATGAAGCAACACAAATATAAGAAAATATTCTTTTATGATTCACAAAAATTCTGAAAAACAACCCCTAATAGGTGTTTGAAAGAAATTTTAATCTTGACGTGACTAGAGTTTTGCCAGATAAGAGTTAGCAATACAGATAATAGCCAGAAGAAAAAAACCTTCTACACTGTTTAGCTAACTCCCTATCAAGTATTTCATATTGGTTAAAACTAATGCTTACCTCTCACCTCCTCCCAATCACGCTGAATAAGGAGTTTTACTTTTTTAATAATAATAATGCAGGGTTCACACTGAAATTTTGAATTTGAATTCCCCGACTTTCCTTGACCAAATCCGCAAAATTTTCCCTGACCAGAGTGTTTCGTATTTTTGGCGTATAATAATCTATCTACAATCATTATGCAGCCTATACCGTTCATAATAAATTACTTGAATAAATTTCCTTTAGAAAATTGTTCATCATCATGGATGACATAAAAAATTTTTTTTTTTTTAGTAAACGATTTTAGCTTTCTCCATAGCCGTCCAACGAACTCCTAATCCTTTTTTTATTTTTTTTTCCAAAAGTAAACGTTTTTATTTATACAGAAAAGAAAATAAATTAAGTAAGCTTTAACCAAAGATAAATTATAATTCATCACTGGATCTGACCAAATGTTTCTAATGGGTGGGAGTTAGAAGTTAACTTTTTTCTTCTCAAGCAACTGAAATTTTGATTTTATATGGCGTTCTACTTCTGTCAACAGCTTTCAGTTTTTACCCAAATCTTTCTCTGCTTCTTTCAAGTTGTATTTGATCCTGTATGGATATTTCTTTTTCAACCTTTTATTCTCTTCTTTTTGGTTCTGATTTGACTCTTTGCGATGTTCTTCATATCCATGGCAGTCTCTTACATTTTCACATTTTTGAGCTAAAGTAGGTAACTTATGAATATTCAGAATCTTAAGCATGTGTAAAGTACAGACATGAAGCGACAACAATTAAAAAAAATAACTGTTCTTTGTCGAGAAATAGGACTATGTTCTTTCTCAGATCTCCACTATACGGCTTTATTTCAGAAAACCCTCCTTACCCACTGTCAGCGTTTCCATGCGAAAATATCAGCCTAATTAATAATTTCCCAACAATTTCGCATACATTGATTCCAGGTACATAGAAGAAAAAGAATTGCAAAGTCTCTTAGAAAGGACAATCACCATACCAAAAATATCGTTGAATTTAATTCAGGTAGAATGAGCTCATTGCAGAAAGTAGAGTGGTATTGCTTTGCTTTCCAGCAACAGAATCTGTTGATTCGGTTAGTGGGTGTACAATGCCTCTAGCAATAAACAATATCTTTGGTTTCCTGTTCTATCTGAATGAAAAATTATACTAAGGATCCAATCGATTTTATCAATGGTTGAGTGATATTAGAAGTTTGATGGAATGGTAATAAATTTTCATGTGCCCACTTCATTAATATCTGTATTATTAGAAACACGTAAACGAAAGTTTTCAATTGACTGTTGGTCCGCTGAGTTTTGATTAATTTCAAATGGTTTTCCCCCCCTCTTAAGATGGAATCTACGGCCTTGGCGTCCCATGTTGATAAATCAAAGCTTTGCTTTTTACTACTGTTACATGTATCTTTGGAAACTATCAGGTCTTTACCCCACCACGGCGCACCCGCATAAACTTGGTGTTCATTTTGAGGGACGCTCAATCACTGTCGTATAAAGTTAGTATTTTTTTTGTTTGAGTCATTTTATAAATAATAATAAAACTTTCAACAGGAAGTTAAATCAAAAAAGTCCGCCAACCTTCAGAAAAAAAAAAAAAAAAAAAAAAAAAAAAAAAAAAACTCAAGAAAGTATAAATCTCCTACAAAAAGAAAAGATATAGAACAGATGTAATTCATGTCATACGCTCTAAAAACATCCATTCATATACCAACACCATTCAATCGGAAGGATGAACTGGAGAACACCTCTACGGACAGAATAGGAAGGATAGTAGGTAATAGTGAACTAAAATTAGAAAGAAACAGGATATGTAGAGTGAATTAGGGAAATGTCGTCTCACCGTGCCTTATGGCTGTTGGCATTCATTTATTCACTTTATCAATTACATTCTCTCAGTGGCCATGACAAAGGCATTTGCTCGGCCATTCCATCATGATATATCAGTAAGAAGTGGGAAAAAATAAGTATCAAAGATAATATGCAACTTGGTCATGGATCATTCTTCAAAAAAAGTTTGAAAATTTTAAGAAATTTGTCCCTAACTTTTTTGGAATTTCCCCGACTTCAGCATATCTTAAAACGTTTCCCTGAGAAATGGACCAAGACCGATTTTTTTTTTTTTTTTTTTTTTTTTCCCCCTGCTTTTCTGCAAGTACATTTGATTAAGTGTGAAGACCTCCGTAATGAATAATAATAATAATAATAATAATAATAATAATAATAATAATAATAATAATAATAATAATAATAATAATAATAATAATAGCCATTCTGACCTTTTCTTGCTTAGACGGGCATATGAGATAGGTGGGACCCTGATGAGAAGGAAACAAACCAATAGTTAGTTCAGTTTGACCTTCTTCTTCATGCGGATCCTCTCCTTCGGAATCACTCATGCGTTCTACTTCCTCTACACGAGAGTCGCGCATGTTGATTTGCCCCAAAGGTGTCTGGCACAATAAATAATAATAAAAATTATGGAGAGAAGGAAGTAGTTAAAAAACAGCAAACTAATAATGAATGCAACTTCATCGAGATTAGGATTAAAACTAAAGAATTTAAAAAATTACCATAACTAATATTTAGTTTCGAAGCAATAAATTAAATAACCTATTTTTTTTCATTAAGAACTGACATAGTGAAAGTTTTCTTTTCTAAAGCATGAAAATGAGCAAAAAATTAATCACACAAAAGAAAATTTGTTTCGTAGAAAGAAAAACTGTCTAGAAGCAGATAAGAAAGTATTAAAATATTAAGAAGAGTAGCTTACATGTTTAAAAAAATTCGTGAATAACAAGTTTATTAGAATTTACTGTCAAATTGGAGTAACTGTCTAAAAAGAAAAATACATGACAGGCAAACTATTTCAAATTTTATATTAATGATTATATTATTATTATGAGATTTAAAAAGCAAATAAAGTATGGTAATACAGATATTAATTCCCTGAGCACGTCTATAAAAGTGAAAAAAAAAATTTTTTTTGTCTGGAATTTAAATTTAATAAACATTTTTTTGTCTGAAATGTAAATAAGGACTAGCAAATGTTTAAAACCTAACATTCTCACTAAAAAATACCTAGAATTATTAGGAATTTAACAGAGATGTAACACCCATGATCCCATCCCAAAAAAAGACTGGTGGTATATTATTACCTGGTCGGTAGGACTTTTGAAATAAATGAACATTTTTCCTATTAGGACACACCAACAGTGCTTAGGATGCCCATGTTTCACTTTGGTCAGCCATCCCTGTATCGTTGGTTTGTTGTCTTCTTTACTTAATAAAAGACGTGTGGCATTTCTTCTTAAAACATTCTGAAATAAAAAAAAGAAATTCTGGATCAGGTACGCAACATTTAAATAGCAATAATAATAAAAAAAATGGGGGGATATATACCAATACAGGTTAAATAATACTTTTCATATTTTGACATAAAATATTTTACACAAATAATAGAGAGACTTAAGCTGAATAATTAATTTACCCGTACAACCAAATTCCACGCTTCAAAAAATTTTGGAATTAGGGGGACTGAAACCCTGTCCGACAGCTTGATATATAATATATATTATATATATATATATATATATAATATATATATATATTATATATATATAATATATATATATATATATAATATATATATATATATAATAGATATATAATATATATATAATATATATATATATAATATTATATATCTAAGATATTTTATATAAAGTATACATATATTGTAATTTATAAATTTAGACAACTATATAATATATTATATTATGAAAAAGAGAGAAAAATTTTTTTTTTTTTTAAATTCAATATTTTTGGCAATTAATCATCATCGTCATTGGCAAAAATTTCATAATCGTCATAATCTCCCATCACTAATATATATATATATATATAATATAATATATATAATAATATATAATATAATATAATATATAAATTATATATATATTATATATATATAATATATATATATATTATATAATATACAGTGGCAGTTCAGCGTGTAAACTTGCAGGCAGGGCCTGGCAAGTTCACGAATTATCAATATACCGGTCTATATATATTAACTGAGCTATCAGCTTATATTATAATGGTTACGATATTCATACTGTTAACAATGCTTACATGTCTTATGCTAACGAACGGTAGTGAGATATAAGATATATTATAACCGTCGCCAGCGAGCTCCTATACCCTGAAAGTAAGGTCCATCCTCCGAGAGTACTCCCACAGATCATCGGCGCCTACACATCATTTCACAATTCTTAACCACACACCACCCGACAGCGAAGTCGACCCCCCTACGTTCTGAACGTCCGATCATAAGTAACGACACTACGAAGGCATGTCGAGAGTGACACATCCTCAGACCAACAATACAAGCCCTGCTTAGACACTCTCTCACCAAAAGGGCATCTGAATTCATAATATAAAGTTTTTAATACACAAACTTACCATGCCCTTTATTAAGAGCCATATATCCGCACACTCTATCATCGAGCGCGTGAAGTAGTCTGATGTAGTAATATATCCACACACTCTATACAAAAGTAATTTAATACTTTTAAATAAATAAACAGAATAATTATGTAAAAGAACTCATTAAATTGATATATAATAATAATAACTTTATAGCTCTCCAAGGATGCGATGAATAATTATAATTTATATGAATTTGACAACTTATTAATCAAATTTATGTTAACTCCAACTTGCTAGTGTATAACATTGATTGATAGTATCACTTAATAAAAAATATATAATATAATATAATAGAATTATATTAATTAATATATAGTAATATATATCTATATAATAATAAATTATAAATATATATTAATTTAAATTAATAGATAAATTAGTATATATATATTAAATATAATTAAATATAATATATAATATATATAATATTATATAATATATTAAAATAATATTAAATTAATAATAATATAATAATATAAATTAATATATAATATAATTAATACATATTATAATATAATATTTATAATATATATATATATAAATGAGTAATATAAATATAATATATAATAGATCACAATATATATACTATATATTATTATATAGATACTAATATATTCAATTTATAATAAACATATATTAAAATATTGAAATAATATTAAGTGTTTATAATAATAATAATAATATGTTAGTACATGATTAATAATTAAGTGATTGAATAAAGAAATATATGTGTAGTAACGGTAATACTATATAACGTAACTAGTAGAGTATATATAATTAAATGCAAAATATATAATTAATAATTAATGAAATAATATAAATATATTAATAATTAATAATAATAATAAAATTAATTTATAATAATAATATAATTAATTGTAATAGAATATACATACACATAATCATGATACCACACTGTTAATACAAATAGTAAGATTATCACAAGCAATCGATAACTATATAACATACTATAACATAACTACATATAAGATCATATATCAAGCTATAAAAATTAATATAATGTATATACACGAGTATTACTGAATTATATATTAAAACTATAATATAAATAATAGATATATATATAATAATAATCCTATATAATAATATAGAAATTAATGTTAATAATTATAATAATGATTTTATATATATAATTAATAATTATAATTAAATAAAAACCAAATCGAGAAATAATAATAATATATATAATATATTGTAATGAATATATAAAGCATATCTAATCTGTATATCACTATATAATACAGTATATTAGGATAGTCTCTATGTTACATAATTGCTAAAATGGTACTCGCTTTGAAAAAATCAGAATACATCTACCAAATCCCTGAATGATAATTTTAAGTAAATTCTATTCTCATTCCCACTATACCATATATGAGTAAAATATTATTAATATATATAGCCTGATAGTATACAGACATTATAATACATATTCATACTATTATGTATATATATAAATATAATTTTTAATAATAATATAATATAATATAAATATATATATACATATATATAATAAAAATCATTATCTATTATATAATATATATATAAATTATAATATATAGATAGCCCAATAATATATTATTAAAGTATAGTAATTGTACGTAGTATATGTACTAGAGATTCTGTATAGGTGTGTGATGTGTTGTGTAAGGCCGTGCTGTTGATGTGTGTGCTGTGTGTGTGTGTATAAGTATGCTGTCCGTGATAGTGAATGTATATAGTCTAGCTAGTATGAGTCGTACCTGACATGTATATGTATATGTTTTAATAGATTACTAGTATTATATGTGTTATATATTTGTAAATAGAGAGTAGATGCTGTAACTGTGGTAACCTCTCGCGCTCCGCAAGAATGCAGTGACATATGATCTCCGGAGCGTGTCATCTGAGCCCTCTCCTAGTAGCTGAGACGTTGTTATGAGATATCTTGTGTATGTGTTATGTTGTTGTGAATAGTTGTTGTTTGTTTGAATAAAATAAAATATCGTGTGTGTCTGTAAGTTCTTGTGGCGCAGCAAAATCTGTAAAAAATAATGTATTGTGAGTTCAGTGCATTGTGATATGCATTTGTGTAGGTGTGTGTGTGTGTGGCAAGATGTTGGCGTGCGTATAATGTGTACGATTAAGCTACTATATTACTATTATATATACGCTATATGTATTGGTGTAGTGCCTAGTTGAGTTCATGTTAGTGATTCGTGTGTGCTTTTTTATGTATATAGTGTTATGTTATGTGTGTATTTGTTAGCTATTGTTGTTGTATTCAGAACTTATAATTGATTGAATAGGTTAGACATATGTGATATGAGGTGTGGTAGTGTGAGAGAGTGTGTTCATATCTCAGGGAAATATATAATGTAGAGTACCGTGGCTATTAAGCCTTTTTTCCGTGTTGCATGTGTGATGTGTATGGTGTGTGTGTCCCCCTCGTATAGCAATACTGCCATTGTAGTTGTGAGTTTAGTGTAATTAATTTCTGCAAAGTTTGGATTGTTTAATTGGGAATAGCAAATCAGGTATGTATAATTAAATGTATACAAATTTTTATATAATGTATATTTAGATGATTGTAAGTTATATTATGACTTTGCTCATAATTATCATCTACACGAGCCAGAAATTTCGAAGAACAATAATTGTTATGCGAGTCCATATGTATGATCTACGTTCGGAGCAAGCTGCTATTAAAACGCAGTGAAGAGTAGTGGACGAACGAGAGAAAGCAAAATAAAAAATGGCAAAATGAGAAAAAAAAATGAATTTCATGCTTTTGAAGATTTGTACAGCAAGCAAATACGAGCAAATATAGGATGAGAAGTTTATTTTAGTAAAAGAATACCTGACGTAGTTACGTGCTAAATACCGCAGTTCAATTTGAGAAAAGTAATTGAGATTTAGCATTTAAGACAAAACAGCTAAGAGTATAGCTATCGATCGAGATAGCCATAGTAATGAGAGAGGTAAGAGTAATTATAAAGAGGAGATGAGAGTAGGTCAATGATAGAGCATATAGGTAGCAGATATTTTGCTATGGTGTGTTTTAATATCTATTATATAGTCAAAATATATCTAATATGGTTATGTAATATTCTATATTCACTGATACTATATCTGCAATAGTCGTACATATAATAATATTGCCAATTACTAGTACTATATCTATATATTGCACTTAAATTACCTAATAGCCTACCTCTATGTCGTAATAAATTTTTTTATACCTCATGTCGAATGCTCCATATTAATAATATTATATATATGATAAGATATATATATATATATATAATATATATATTAATTATATTAATTAATATAAATTAATATATAATAATTTAAATATAAGTTAAAAGATCTATATAACTGTCATCATAGTAAGATATGCTATACGAGACCTATGATTAAGGGTATGTAATTACTGTAATTAGTATATAGATATACGATGCGACTTAGTAATAATTTATATATATATATATTATATATATATATAGATAATATAATATAACTTTATATATATATATATATTATATATATAATATTATTATATTATATATATATATTAATATATACTAATATATTTTAATAATATTATATTATATATATAATATATATATAATATTGAATATAATATTATATAAATATATATATATATATTATATTAGGCGGTACCAATATCTATTAGTGCCAGGACAAGGGCCCGCGTTTAGTTCGATACCCTAGTTTCGTATACCTAGTAATAAATACCTAGAATAAGTATCCCTTCTTATATAGAAATCAGAGTTATCTCACGTATATGTATGCGAACTTATATAAAGTAACTTATATATACTACGTTAATGATACTATATAGTATATTTATATAATAATATATATATATTAATATATATATAATATATATATAATACTATATAGTATATATATATTATAATATGATAGATAATAGTAATAATATTATAATATTAATATGTATAAATATATAGTATTATAAATATATATATATAATATTAATGAGCAGCTCCGAATCAGAGGTAAAGCACTCGCTTAGCAAGCGAGTGAGGTAGGGATCAGTTTGAGAAAAAGGCGTAATTAGGACGAGAGAATACGATGATATTTTCTATTAACTCTAGCTTCGTCCCTCACAATCGTTAATGAGTACATTGGTAGGAGCTATAATATATATTATATATATATATTAATATATAATAATTTTAATTAATATAATATAATATATGTAATAATATTATTTTTTATATTACATATATATATTAAATATATATTATACTAACTTGTTACTAATGCCGTGAGAAAATACTTACTCGGTATTAATGCGACAGAACTGATCAGCAGTGGATTTAGCCGCTAGGATACGTGTATAACCCATAGGATCACTTTCTCGCAAGCGTTTCAGCGACAGTCGGTAGATTTTCCTAGAGCATTTGCACCATTCCTGAGTTAAGAGTGAACAGTTTATATATATATTAAATATATATGATATATATATTATATATAATATTAATTATACATAATATATATAATATATATATTATTATAACATAGGAGTGTCTCACGAGTATTATATGTATACATACGGTGTATATATCAGCCCTAGGTTCACGGGATAATATATATATATATATAGTATATATGTTTTAAAGTATATTAGAACATAACTGTTGATAATGATATTATTATAATAAAATATTAATTAATAAATATATTCTAATATTATTATTTCAATAATAACGTTTGGGCGGAAGTATCTAATTATAATGAATAAAGAATAATTTTAATTTATCATATTGCAGCTTATTGGTGATGAGTAATCGTGGAAACTAATAAGTCTACATTGCAGTTTTCTACATAGGTACTATTAAATTCAAGACATGCCAAGCAACCACCATTTCACATCGCTCTGCGTCTTGGAACAAATCCAAATACATATATGCAGTTCAGTCACGACGCACACACGTATTTTACTATAAAGTATGTGATCATTGAATTAGTTATAATTTTTATTAATCTTTTCATACATATCGAAACCTCGAAGATTCTCTATCCTAATATAATAAAATTGATGCAGTAATTCTCATAAAGCGAAATTGTAATAGATTAAGAGGTTATAGGGCTACCAACTAACTTATTAAATAACCCTACACATAAACAAGTTATATTATTTCACATAATAGAGTAAGTAACAGGGCGTTATTTCTATCAGTTTATCCTATCACTCACTCATATTTCTATTCATCAATAATGTATCATCATATAACCTATTAATAACTATATCACAGAATTCGTATGAACGTCACTCACGAGTAATATATATTAATATCAGTAATATATATACCTCCAAAATAATAAACGCGTATATGTACAATAAGTATTCACAATAACATAAAGTAAGTGTTTTTAAAACTATGTGAATGTGAAAAGGTTGTTTTGAATAGAAAAAACAAATGGTATTCAGACAGCTCATAATATCAGATATACATGTATTGTAATAAACAGTTGTTAAATAGTATCATAAACAAATTAAAACCTATGACATAAACCAAAACAAGAAGAAAGAAGAGAAGAATGTCAGGTCGTTTCAACTTATATATATTACATATGATATAAAGTATTTACAAATGTGTTCGAAGACGTCCTCCGATCACACGCGATAAATACATTGCCTCAGCCCTATACGAGCGCCAGGTTTTATCTATATAATATAATTAACATACCAATGACACTAAGTTGAACGCTAGGGTTGATATTCCCTACATTTCGAGTTGGTTATTTTCGACTCGGCAGAAGATCATTTCGGGCGAGGTTACTTAGGCTGTACTAATTATCACCAGTCGTACACGTATTGTTTGAGATAACCCTCCACACAAAAAAGTAGTTTCTAGAATGGCTGTTAAGTCGGTGTGAAACGTCCAACATGGCCATAGGAAATGTGATACCAGATCTTTATTGATATCCATCTTTCCACGGAAAGGTTCTTTAGTCGAGGTATATTAGGTCAGTTCACGCACATGTGTAGTTATGATTAGCTGCAATTATGTGCTGTGCATCTCCATATCATTGTTGCGTTTCCTGGATAGTAATATATTCTTCGTTATGTTCTTAAAGGATATCACTCAGAAGGTCAACAAGGTAACGGTCTGCAGAGATAATGAATGGAGTAATCGCATGGTCCTGTATGCGACAAATTTTCCTCCGCTAAGAACTAAGGCCGATTAATCCTATATTCAGTGATACAAAACACAAACGTTGACTGAGCTATGGACCTGGGATGGCTAGTGAATAGTTAGACGGGGTTTGTTTCCGCCCAATGTTTGAAGTTTCGCCTGTTATACATACCGTATTGTAAAGCGAGGATCATCGGTCCATAAAGATATTTTCCAATAAAGTCCGGTAACATTTCCATTATAAAACAATCATGACAGCTAGAATCCAGCCGCCCTTTTTTGGTATCCACGATGCAAACCATGCACAATGTATGGCCTATATGGGATACATGTTTGTATGCAACACGAATCCGTCGGATGGTTTCCTTCGATATTCCAAAGACCGGAACAAGCCTGCCGTAATGAGGACGTTTGGATTTGTCACTGGGTGTATAGCAGAAACGGCCAGTTCGATGTCGAATGTTGACGGGACACGACCTCCCTCCTGTATCGCTCTCGAAGGGGTTGAAACTATCGATCACTGTAGCTTGAAACCGTCTGGTAAACTCGTATGAGATATGCCATGTGGCTCGGCGGTCGTCGATGTGGATAACGTTGTCCATATTCTGCGAGCATTCCCGTTTTGCGTAATGTACACCTCCAACATGTCACGCTTTTCCTCCTGCGTATACTGGTCACGTGGCATGTTCCAAATGTATGGCTCTGACTAAACAAACCACTCTGAAGTTATACCTTTCACTACACTTTATACGCATTAATTCATAGGGTATGAATAACCTCATATGATTGCTGTAGTTGTTGTACACATTCACCATGCCGTATATTAGGCTACATAGTACATAAAGTAATCTAAAAGGGTATGCATTAGGTATTTTAATTTATTCCTTGTTAGCTTTGTATCCGAATTGTAAAATACTATTGGATATGCTCATTGTATTAACCTAATTATCTGCATATTGACACGTTCGGCTTTTGTACGCACATGATGTCTACGGATGACGTCTAGTTGTTAATGGACATTGCGTGGAAACGAACAAACGTATCAAATAATGTCGAAGGAAGAGCCACTCATTTTTTATGGCATTTCACAGAGCATAAAAAATATTATCATCCATTCGAACACTCGCATGTTTGTGCGCGGTTTCGTATTGCGCGTGCGCAGACACCAACGTAAAATATCCCATCCTCCTTAATGAATTAAATATTCGAACTTATATATTCTTACACATTTTCATGCTTAAACATCGGGTACGGTGATACACCGCTGGAACATAACTCGTGAGACACCTGTATATATATATATAATAATATATAGATATATATATATATATATATATATATATATATATATACTAATATATATATAATTATATATTATATATATATAATATATATATAATATATATATATATATCAGAGTTGGCATTAAAAATTTAAGTACGCAATTCCGCAATTGCGGAATACCAAAATAAATTGCGGTATTGCGATGCGATAATTTGAAAATGTTGCGGAATTGCAGTAAGCGGAATGCCTATATCATTCCGCAATTATAAGTTCCGCTTAGTCGGTCAATAGAGGACTACCAAAAAAAATGTGAAATTCAGTGGAATGCCAAAATTAATAGTCCACAATTTTTACACGTTGGCCCATCTTTGTACCTGGCACAACACCGAAAAATCAGTATTTTTTGCATTCGGTATTTTATTAAAAGTTTTGTAAATAAGTAATAATTAACCAAAACTTAAAAGCTTAAATGCATGAATAAAAGTTTGAAATCAACAATTTATTCTTTACTTTTATACAAATTTTCTAAGCTTAAGTTATAAAGAATATAATTTATGAAACGTGTCACCATAAATTTGCAGATAAAATGTTATTTACAGTATAGTATAATGATGAATAAAATAATATAAAATATTGGTACCAACATCGAAAGTCTAAACAAGTTTATATATATAATATTATTATATAATAAATATATATATATTATATTATATATATATATATATATAAATATATATATATATATATATATATATAGATATAATATATATATAATATATATATATATATATATAATTTTCAAATTTTTGAATATCCCCCAACGAGAAGAACCTACAGGAAGTAAACTATCCGGTTATCCGGCGGATAACAAGATATCCGCCGGATACCGGATAGTCAAAAAATTGGCCGGATAGCGGTACGGATAGTGCCGGATATCCGGCCCATCCCTAATAATATATATAATATATATATATAATTACTATATAATATATTATATATATTATATAGTAATATATATATATATCAAAGTGACTCTACATTCGTTGCTTAGCACGATTATTATTAGAAACGAACGAATTTTTCAATTTCTTAGTATATTAAAATTCTGTTATTTTTTGTGAAAATAGAACATTCTGAAAGAATGACAACATAACAAACATGAAAGATTATGTAAAATTAAACAAAAAATGTAAGAATCATCGCATTAAATAATGTATTTTATAATCCAATTATTAATAGTAACGACGTGCCCTCCAAAAAAATACGAAGAGAAATTTCAAGAACGGTATGCAATATAGATTCGATTTAAATTTTATAAGTTTTTTCCTACCAAGAATCTGATAACACTCATTTTGATTAAAAAAAAAAAAATAAATAAAATAAACACTACTTGTTCTTAAAGCACATTTCGGATAAAAAAACAATTAATATATTTTAATTCTAATAATCTGAATTGAAAAGAAAGCAATAAGTACCATAAAATCAAATTATTGGCCAAAAAAAACGATTTAAAATATGGATAAACTCAAATATCTCATGAAAATCATTTAAATATTATATATATATATATATAAATATATATATATAATATATATTATATATAGTAACTATATATAATATAAATATATTATTATATATATATACTAAATGTAGAGAGAACGAGAGAGAGAGAGAGAGAGAGAGAGAGAGAGAGAGAGAGGAGAGAGAGAAGAGATGGAGAGAGATAAAAGAGGAGGCGGGGGGAGAGATAGAGAGGAGCACGAGTAGTAAAAGTTGCTGGAGTCCTTGTTTTATATATATATATAATATATATATATATATATAATATATTATAGTATATATATATACTATATATAATTAGTATATATATATATATATATATATATATAATACAGTGTGGCTCAGTGTAAAACTTGCAGGAGGGCTGTAGTTTATTCTTTATATATAATATATAATTATAATATATATATACACCTATACTAATATGATTATATATATAATTAGATATATTATATATATAATATATATAATATATATATATAGTATATATATATATAATCTATATTAAAATATTTAACCTTAAATTTATATGAGAAAAAAAAATTACAAGTGCTATGAAAATAATAAAGCAAACTGCAACATTATAAAAATACTATAGATTTTTAATTTTTATTTCGTATGTTGCCATATTGTCTCTATTTTGAGGAACTTATAAAATTGGCTTATTTTAGGGCGGCAAAAGTAGAGCCCACATTTTTATTTAATTGAATATATGAAATAAATATCGACGCACAATTGTTGGAAAAAGGATTCCCTTGTTATTTTCTTAATTGATAACTAATTTTTTATGTACTAAATGTTAAAAAAACTTCAGATCAACTTTACTTTGACAAAAATTCATATTTCTATCAAATCCTATGCTGAATGTTTAATTTGAGGGCTGCAGCCACCGGAGCATAAAACGAGCCACCACGTATATATAGATATATATATATTATAATATATAGTATATATATATATATATATAATATATATATATATATAATATATATATATATATATATACTATATATAATATAACAGAGTTCCGAATAGCTGACAAAAGTAACTAAAAAACTAGAAAAGCTACATGAAAATAAATAAAAAACATTTTTAATTCACGAATCAAAAAAAAAAATCATAATTATTAACACCTTTAAATACATATATAATATATAAATCTATATATATATATATATATATATATATATATATTATATATATATATATATATATATATATATATATATATATATATAATATCAACTTACGCCGGCACTATCGAGAACAGAGACTGGTGAAAACCTCGAAGAATCTATTTTGAAATCAGATTTTGTGTACGAAATCGCCAATAGAAGGAAACTTTACCTCTTGAAGTTCAGAGCAAAAAGTAGAAATAAAAATTATATCCTTTCAATGCTAAAATAACACGTTAAAAGTTTAAAATAAATTTATTTTAAACAACATTTGGGCTCACATTTCAAATTAACATGCACAATAGCGAAATATTTTATGTTTCATTAAAAATGTTATTATTTTTTTCTGCAAATAAATAATTTATTTCATAGATACAAATTAAATTTCAACACCAAAAAAAAAAAAAAAAAAAAAAAAAAAAAAAAAAAAAAAAAAAAAAACATCTTCTCTCTGTAGCCTAATAATAAACTGATTTTTATTTGTCTTTAATATATATGTCTTTTATATATACAGAAGGATAAGGACAACTAGCAACTCCCTCAAATTTGAAATGCAATTTAATATGAGACAAATCTCGTAAGTTGCTTTAAATAAAGTTCAAAAAAGCCAAACTGGCAATTGCTAAAAAATACTAGAATTTGGTTTCTTTCTTTTAAGTGCCATAGTAGTCTTATTAAAGGAAACTATATAAGTGTCTTTTTTCAGGGCTTGAAATAGGAGCCAATTTAGCTATTGGATAGTAGGAAAAAAAATATCGCCCCCCCCATACATAATTTGTGTTGCATAAATATACTATTCTTATTTCTTGTAATGCTATTAACTTATGTATAAATGTTTAAAAAAAATTTCTTTCACGTTTGATTTGACAAAATTTCATATTTCCATCAACATCCTATGCCAGGCATTTTTAATTTGGAGGGGCTCCAGCCCCGGAGCCCATAAGGACGAGCCGCCACTGTATATATATATATTTACTTTGCTGTCCCTGCTATCCTCTTACGAGAAGCGGGCAACTCTGAGATATTCTACCACCATTGTAGGTCTGGCTCAGAGATCTATTAAAGCAAGAGTTCTGAGGTTATATCTAATATTGGCAAAATCATAATCTATCAAGAGATGTTCTGTGTCATCATTTGCTTGGGAGGGGAAGGGAGCATTAAAATTTTGAACTTGTATTCCTGAAGGGAGGGTGGGGGTGGTGCCCAGAGCGGAGACGTGACAGCATTACTTGTGTTTGGCAGTCCTCAGTTTGTTCTCTATGGAATATTTTGGGTGGGTGTGCTAGGAGTATGGTTATTTGGGTATGCAAAAATTATTCGGAGTTCATTGGGAATGGATGAGTTTGATAATGGTGGAGCCTGGTGGTGGGAAGGATTTTTGTTTCACTTTGCAGCAGGGTTGGCACTGATTAAATCAAATTGATTTAATCAGTTGATTATATCAATTGATTTTTTTATGAAAAAATCATATTTTTGATTTTTTTAGGCAATTTTTTTTTTTTCTAAATAATAATTATTCCTAGTTATCACCTGATTAATGATAGTATTTTTCATCTATATAATAAGCAATTCAACCATTAATTTTCAATAATCGTATAGAAATAAATAAAAATTTAGATTATCAGATATATATAATATATAATATATATATATATATATATATATAATATTATATATATTATATATATATATATATATATATATATATATATATATATATAAATATATATATATACTATAATATATATATATATACCTATATATTAAAAAACTTAATTAAACTAAATAATAAAATATACTTACTAAAAGGCAGCTCAATAATCGATATTTATAATTATTTATTCAAAAATAATAATTAAAAAGGCAATTTGGTCTGAAAAAATAAAAAAAATAATCGATTTTTTTGAATAAAAAAAAAAAAAAAAAAAAAAAAAAAAATCACCAACCCTGCATGTAGGTGGTGTATAGGGTTGTAGGAAAGGCAAACAGTTATTATCTTATGGGGCTTTGTTCGGTAGTTTCTATTCTGAGTAATAGATTGAGATATTGCCGGGTCAGGCAGGTAATGCACAGTTTAAATAGTTAGGGTTGTATTGTCTAAGCACAATTGAGAGAGTCTCTTTATGATTGTCAAAGCTTGTTACTGTTAAGGTAATTAACATGTTACTTTGGTTATGGCTCTAGACGTAAATTGTTGATGGGTGGGGTGAATGTAATATGTGTATCAAAAGTCAAACCTATGATGGTGGGCTGTTTATTGAGTGGGAGTCTAGTCTTCTATTATTTGATAGAAGGTAAATGTTTGAATGTTTGTTTGGGTGAATGTTTGATTCTCTTTTATTTGGAGTGAGTAAAGTGATAGAGGATTTTTGGAGAGATGCAGGAGGAGGAGGAGGACTTGGAGGAGGCCTTATATTAGTTGTGTCGCCACTGTGCTAGTTGGTGTATATAGTGTTGTTGCAGGAGCTCTCTACATGCTGTATATGTAGAAGAAGGGCTTTAAGCAGTGATTGTTAGATTGTCTGTCTGCACAGCTATTAATTTTTGTTGAGGAAGTGTGGTTTGGTGTATTATGCATAAAGAAGTTGAAGTGTTGGTGAAAGGATGGCTCCTTGGGGGGGACCCCATTATAAAGTTTGTATGTACAAGAGGAGTGGCATGTTTGACTAGGTTCCAAATTTGCTATTATACTTTTGTCTTTGATGACCATATCTGTATTCAATACATTGCCTATTAAAATATGTCTGCAGACTGTGTCAAAAGCCTTGTTAATATCTAATATTACTACTAGGAGCAGGGTTGGCATGAGTGGGACTGACCCGAAAAAAACCACCTGTTTTTTTTTTGTTTTTTTTTTTCACAATAATTGCATGTTAAAATAGTAAAACAAAAATGAAAATGTTAGAAATTATTACTCTTTTACTACTGAAAATGTTTTAATAAGCTATTTAATCATTTGTTGAAAGAAATATAATATATATAATATATATATATATATATATATATATATAATATATTATATATATATATATATATATATAATATATATATATAATATTATATATTATATATAATAAATAGTATATATATACCGGTAAATATATATATATATATTTATATATATATATTATATATATATATATATTAAGATAGATATATATATATAGTATATATATATATATATATTATATATATTATATATATATATATATATATATATAATATATTATATATACACGATATATATATACACGATATATATATATATATATAATGAAAAAAAAAAAATTTCCCAGGGTTTTTCGGGTTTTAGATGAAAAAACCGGGCCCACTGGCCTTTCTCAAAAAAAGTGATTTTTTTGCCAACCCTGACTAGGAGGGTGCAAAATGGGGGAGGGGGAGTCTGTTAAGGAAGAATGTGTTGTGTTAATTCTGTTAGGAGAGTAGTAGTAGAGTCTTTTTGTCTAAATCCATGTTGAAAGTTTCATAAAGGAATTGTAGGTGGATATTCTATTCAGGATTAGTTTTTTTCCTAATACTTTGGATATTAGCTAACCCTTTAAATAAAACTTTTTTCTATGAGAAGCAGGGTTGTGGTTGTTAGGTAGTTTATGTGGTTTTATAATAGGAATTATATGGGCATGTTTCCAAAGTGGTGGGAGAGTATTAGTTTACCATGCAATGTTAAATATTTGAATTAGTGTTCAGTAGTACAGAATAGTCAATATACTAATTCCCCTATAGTTTCTACAGTTCCCATTAGATTCCTTACCCTTATATATACAAAGGTACTATCACTACTTTCCCCCAATCCACCTGAACTACACCCTCCACAAATGCTTTGTTATACAACTTCCGTATCAGATCAATCACAATCTTACTTCCATTCTTGATCATTTCACCAGTAATTTCATCTTTACCCGCTGATTTAACAATTCTTCAACCTTTTCACTTTACTATTTACCTCATCCCTAAAATACCTATTTCTTCTTACTCCATAAAACTGATATACTCATTATCACCTCTTCATCACTGCCAATGTTATGAAGATTTTCAAAATGCTCCCTCAACCACTCTCCTTACATCTATCTATCTCATCAGTCTCGAAAACACCATCCCTATTCGTTATTCTATGAAAATTTCCCTCATTTTTTCTCTTAACCTTTCAAATTTGCTTTCAGAACAACTTCCTACTAGCTTGTAGGTTCCCATTCATTCTCCTTCCAAGCTGTTCATTTAAACCCTTTTTATCTTCAAAGTATGCATCTTTTAGCCTCCTCTATTCCTTCCAACATATTTAAATACACCTTTCTTTTGAACTCTCATCATTGGCTTTTTAGTACATTCAACCACGCATCTTTTTATACTTTTCACTGCTTGAATCACCTTATTATTTCACCATTCACTACTGACATTCTTACTTCCTACATAGCACACCCACATACTTCTCTTGCAATGTTAAAAAAATGTTTCCTTCATTTGTGTCCAGATTTGCTCTACAAGCTTACTCACATACTTTTCCTTGTAACGCAGTTCTCCTAACATCTCACTCTTAATTCTCCCCACTTCTTTCCTTTTTTTCTTTAGTCTCCATCCAAGCCCCCACTAACTTGATCTTACATAAAACAACATGATGATTTGATATTTCCATTTCCAACCCCAACCCTCCCACTTATTTAATATTAACCACATACTTCAACATCTACATCTTCACCAATACAAAACTGATCATACTTTTCACTTCAATGCCATCTCTTCCCTTTCCCAATCTTGAAACTTATGGATAATCTTATGCTGGAAAAAAGTATTATTTATGCAAATTGCCTTCCCACAATTCTAGTTCTCTCGTGCTACCCCAGAAGCACCCATTATCTCATCCCTCTTTTGATCACATATCCACCCATAAGGTCACCCAATACAACCACTCTGTAGCCCCCACTCAAATTCTTGATCCTAGAGTAATCCAGAAACTATTTCTCAGTGTAATGGTTTCCGATGTTAGTCCTCGAGTTATACATTCAGGTAGTGGGCAAACCAGCATTTTCTCCCATTAGCCCTCAAAACTTGTTCTCCCAGAGCTCTCCAGAGGATTGTGCTTCTAAGTGCAAAAGATTCCAATGCTGGTCCAAGAGTAATAACGGGTTGCTATCCCTGCTGCCCTATAACCATGTGAGAAAATCTTCATTATATATATATATATAATAATATATATATATATAGTTATAAAGAGTATATATATATATATATAGTAGCATAGTAGTTATATATATATATATAGCAGCAGAACAGCAGCATATATATATATAAATTATAAAATTATATATATATATATATATATATATATATATATATATATATATATATATATATATATATATATATATATATATAGTGATATAGTATAGTTAGCATATATATATATATATATATATATATATATATATATATATATATATATATATATATATATATATATATATATATATATATATATATTTCAAAAAAAAATAATTTAAAACGCCATAAAATCAAATTTGAAGTTCCGATAATGTTTCTATTGAAACTGTCAGTAGCAGAAAAGGGACTATCATATACAGTGCAGTATATACAGAATATGTTTAATGCAATAATAATCTTCAATACTAAGGATTAATATACAGTAATTACTAATATGTTATGTTAAAATAGTAAAAGTGACTAAATATATTCAATAGTATTCAGAAAGTAAAGTTTTCAATAACACTTTGCAATGATATGGATCATTGTAACGATCATATGCACTTTAATAATTAATTGTTAGAAACAAACACAGAAGGACATTATTTGTGTAATGAGGTCATGAATGTATAATAAATACCAACCAGAGAGCAACGTCATATCATCCAACGTACAGCATGTGATATCTTAAAGTGTTTTCAGTTAAAAGTGGTGGGGCAAATAATATATATATATTTTTTTAAACATGAAACCACCACTCACGGGCAATGCCCTTTTCAAAAGGAGGGGGCAAAAAAAAAAATAAATAAAAAATTACATAAAGAAAAACAAAAATTAAAATAAATGGAAAGTAAACCCACCCTGTCCCTTGCCTACAGCAATTCCCTCAGGTGGGCGTAGATACAGGAATTAAATAGAGAAAGATTAAATATTGCGGGGAAAATAAAAGATGGCAAGGAGTTCCACAAAACAGATGTGGCTGGAAAGAAGGAGGTACCACAACGAGTGATCCTTGAGTCTCCAATATTCACAAAATTTTCATGGAGAACAAAGGCACCCTCAGGCCTGTTTAATCGCAGTGGTAGAGGAATGCGAGAGGTCAATCCTCTCGAGCACCTGCAGTTGTAATACCTAAAGAAAAGAGATAGGGCACCAACGTCACGATGCAG
>JABUQX010006723.1:132500-142995 GCA_015478945.1 Trachelipus rathkii
CATCGCTTGAACCTTCTTCTGCACTGCTACTACTATTATCACCTTTCCCTTCAATTATTTGCATATTTCTTTCAAGCATCCATTTTCTACTCAATTTCTTTATTTCATTAGAAAATAAAGTCAGTTTGTATCTTGGTCTACTACAGTATTCCTTAAAACAATTATCTTGTTTTGATATATGTCTATTGATCCTTTCTCTTCCTTAAGTCATAAATCTAAACTCTAATGCCTCTTCAGCTCTTCTTTTAAAGCTGAACTTGTCATCCCTCAGAGTTTGAGAGATATGCTGGAGAGCTCAAATATGGAGAATAATTGATTTTTGCTGGCAGCTCGTACATGGTGAGAAATGGTTGCAAAACTCCTAGAATTTTTCAAGTATTTAAGCCATTTATTAGCAGTCAAAGCTTAAATGATTGATTGTTTTATAATATAAACTTACAGAGGACTTTTCAAACATTCAATTCTTTCTAGAATCAAATATGTTATTCCCCTGTATTAACATCTTGAATTGGCATAAGTGGGCTCGCAAGATGTGATCCAAGTCTCTTGTATTCTTTAAGTTCATTACAGCTTAAATGATTTGAAAATGTGTACAAATATTCCTACCTTTCTTTATTAAATCACACTGTTCTTATAAGGCATCTTTAACAACAAATTGAAGTTTATGAATAAAACAAGAAAAACTTGTGTATCCTGCTAAATTAGTTCCAAGTTTCATGTTATATGCTCCATCTCGAAGGATCAAATGGATTTTGTTAGAAGGAATTTCCCAATTATTCATCATAATTTCAAAACTCATAGTGATTTTTATTCCAGAATGAGAACCTGGGAAATACATACAATGGAGTACACAGTCCATTTTTTAAACTTGCTGGTAAGCCAGAGTGCAGTTAAAGAAATAAATGACTCGTTTGAATTACTTAGCTCTCTATGTATCTGTAGTAAATGATATCTGATCAGCCTTAGAGAACTTCTCGAATACTGCTGATCATAATTTCCTGTATGAAGTTGATAACATCTTCTCTACAAAATATTTTCTACTAGGAATAAGATATTTTGGTTGATGATGGGCAATAAGTTCTATGAATCCCTGCTCTTCAGTGACTGTGAATGGCTGGTTACTCATTGCGATAAAATTCATTATTTTCTGTGATTTGGGGTCATTGATATTTCAATTTTTTTGGGAGAGAAACTCTCCTCAAAAACTCACTTATCTCACGGTTGGATCTATTGCTCTTGTGGTTTCCCCTTAGAAAAATACAAGACTCTCCCTTTTACTATTAAAATATTTGGACATCCAGATATTCCTTTCGATGATGATTTTCCATATGTTCCTGAAGTGGCGTTGTACTAAACGTAAGATTTTATGTTGAAAGTTATATAAAATACTTTTTTACATTTTCTTATGTTAAATTGGAAAGTTCATAAGAAATTCGGTCCGGCTGGAATTTATTTTGTGATCTCGGCTGACTTTGAATCGGTCGAACTGAAAATTTTCAGTCTGCACACCCCTAATATATATATAGCATATATATGAAGAAGTATATATATATATAGAAGAGATATATACTATATATATATTAAGAGTTAGGCTGGTTGTTCGTGCTAAGCACGAGCAGCATATATATATATATATAGCATATATATATATATATAAGTATATATATATATATATATATATATAGTAATTTATAAAGCAAAGGAAAACATTTTCAACTAACTAATCGACCAAAAGAAAACATTTGAATGTCTAGTGTGAAATGATGTAGAGTATTAAAGTAGTGAAGCTAACTATAATTATTTTATTTCGTGAATTTTGACTCTATGCAGCTAGCTGATCAGCCTTGAGTTGTAAAAAAGTGAAAATAATTTCCAGAGGCCTATCACAATTCACGATTGATAAGCAAATGGGTTGCGCTGCACTTGTGCACCACAAAAGGATAAGCGTTCATCAATCCAGTTTTTTATGCATCCCTTTTCGCTTTATCATAATGGTAGTTAAAATCGACAATGCGAAGAGATTTCGTTTACCGATTTCTGGAACATGCAAGATCAACTAACAAGGCCCTGTTGGAAGTCACTTTGCACCTACAAATATACACTATGTTGTTCACGTTTCTCTCTACGGTCAACAGAGACTCGCATCACCTATGCAAAATCAGTAATTTTATATTCAATATGCGACGCGTCCGTAGTAAGTTTGAGCAGAGTTATGGGCACATAGGATTTAATAAGATTACAAGATAAAATTTATGAGGCATTAATTTTCAAATTTTTTTTAAGGCAACAATAAATAATTATAGGCAACCAATCATTCTCTATAAAGAATAACTCACGAAGTTATAAGCTAATCCTATGTTTATTTGCTATACTTGACAGAATAACATGAAATGGCATAAAACACTTCCATTTATAGGTGAATCCCCATATGCCCTTTGTAATCTCTGAAGGCAGGACCCATCTAGTAGAACAAATAAAGATTCTAAAAGAAGTCAATGAACTACAATCACAGGTTCAACGTGGAAAGGTCACGAACATTTCAAAGCGGAAGGAAGAGGGTTACGTTCCAAATGTCTACATTGAAACAAAGAGTAGGATACGAAATGAAAAAGCCAAACAAGAAAAAAATGTTACAGAACAGTTAGGAGTTGATGAAAAATCAAGTGTGCTGATTTTCTTCTCTCCAAGACGATCAAGGATGAGAGTGGGAAATTGTATTCAACAGTTCAAGTTTAAAATAAATTAAGAAAAAAGTTGGAAGGTGTATCAGTAAGGTTAGAGGAAATATACTGACATGGTTAACATTATTGCTATAAAGAAAGGTTTCAAAGAAAAAAAAAGAGAAAAAATATATTGTGATCTAGGGCAGCGGTCTCCAAACTTTTTTGATCGCGTACCACAAGGAAGTAAATTAAGTATAAAAATTTACTATATCAACTTTTCTCTAGCCTAAGAATTCCTATACTTCTTGCAACTTATTGAATCTTTATATTATTTTTATTAAAACTTATTCATCTGCAGTATCAGAGCATTTAACTAATTTCTCTTTTTTTATTTTAAAGAATTGAATTAATTTGTTATATATAATAATATTTAAATATTAGATAGCAAAAAACTATTATAAAGCCAGTTTTAATTTACAATGGCTGGGCTCCACTCTGCATCCAGAATGGTCAAAATGGCTCAGAGAAGCGAAATCGGAACATTACGCTTTGTGCATCTACTGCAAGAAGGAATTTTGCCTTTCCAAATGTGGCAACAAGATCCATTAAAAGTCACGCAAGCAGCAAGAAACACCAGACCATCACTAAATGCTTAAATTCCAGCTAGCCGGACATGATGAACAATTTTGTTAAGCAAAATTAATTAATTTATCAATTAATTCTAAGCATTTGCAAACGAATAATTCTGCATCAAGTTCTTTTTCTCAGAGAGCCTCAGTTGGTTCTACCTTGGATTCTCTTTTAGCAAGGCAAAAGATGTACAGAAAGCTGAAATACGGCTGATTTAATCAACGAGGATTATGAACTTTTGATATCTAATCCCTATGTTCTTGAACATCTGAAAAATTTTGATGAGAAGGAAGATAGACTCGATCAACTTTTCATTGAAATTTTTAAAAATGTAAACATTCAAGAAGAAACAAAAAACTTTGTAACACTGATTCTTTCATCATTTCATGGGAATGCTTCTGTAGAGAGAGGTTTCTCGACAAACAAACATTGTCTACAAGCAACAATTTGGCGTGAGAGTTACTTGCTGAAGAAAGCAAAAATTACTGGAGGGTTCTGAATTATTGTATTTACAAATGAGCACGATGATGTCATACTGCCTGCAAACGCCTTCTTTCAGGCGCTATAAAGCACATACTTAAAAAGAAACAAACATGTTGCCAAAGAAGCAGCAAACTTCTGCGAAGATGCCAAAAAAAAAGTAAATTAGCAGCTGAGATTACAGAGGCTGAAGAAGTTAAGAGAAATATTGTCAAAGAGACCAAAAAATAACTTCATTATTTTAGAAGAGAAAATAGCTTTTCTTAAACATTATAAAACTTTTCTTTTTTTTTTTATTTAAGATTCAATGACTTATTTTAGTAGGGTTTAGTTTAGAATTAAATAATTTTGTTATTTGTTTTAGAGAAAAGAAAAAATATTTTTATTTTTATTTTAGAGAAGAGAAATGTGCAAATGTTTTATATTTTTGTGGTATTTATTATTTGTAACTTTTTATTTTTGAATAAAGTAAAAGAAAAGGGAATAACATGAAAGCAAAAGCAGGGACCTGGTAAAACATATTTGGCAGATATTTAGAAAATTAATTGATTGTGGTTCATAATTTGGCTATACAAATAATGTTGGCGAAGTTTTAAAAAATTTTTCACATGCAAATATAAAAATTTTCACTTGCTAAAATGTCAAACCTGCTATGAGGTCATTTAAATTTGAAAGGCTGGCCAGAAAATTGTTTACAGGGCATGGTTAGAGGGTGGGCTCTGAAGGGTTTTCATTTTTTCATCTTTCCTTACTTTGATTAACAAAGATAAATTGATGTTTTTTATCATTTATTTTAGTCCAGGGAAAATTTTGGAAAAACAGGGAAAAAACAGAGGGAAAACACAGGGAATTTGAAAATTTCAACTTGGTATCACACCTTGTACAGTAATTGAACTTAAAAGAATAAAAAGAGACTTGGATCCACATCTTGCAAGCCCCCTTATGCCAATTCAAGATGTTAATACAAGGTGAAATAGCACATATTTGATTCTAGAAAGAATTGAATGGTTTTGAAAAAAACGCTCCTCTCTCTGTAAGTTTATATTATAAAAACAATCAATCATTTAAGACTTTGACTGCCTAATTAAATGGCAAATACTTTTGAAAAATTCTAAGAGTTTTGCAACCATTTTCATGGTGTTACGAAAACTATAAAGCAAAATCAATTATTCTCCATATTTGAGCTCCCCAGCATATCTCTCAAACTCTTGGAGGATTGACAGCAGAGTCAGACTTTAAAAAGAGGGAGCTGGAAGAAGGCATTAGCAGTTTTTAGATTTATGACTAAAAGGAAGAGAAAGGATCAATAGACATATATCAAAACAGGATAATTGTTTTTAGTACTGTAGTAGACCCAAGATCCTAACTTTATTTTCTAATGAAATTAAGAGAATTGAGTTAGAAAAATGGCATGTCTTGAAGAAAATATGCAAATAATTGAAGGTAGAAAGTGATAATTAGTCAGTTTGCAGCTGCAGGAAGAAGCGTTCCAAGCGCATGAGTGATCCCATCCATTTCTCAGAACGAGCATTTCTACAATGAACTTTAATTTTTAAACTAGCTCACAAAAACATCAGTCAGAATTCACTAAAATAGTCCAGTAAAATACTTAGCTATTATAAGTTTGAAGAAAGTGAAACTGACAGCGTCGTAAATGTTAAAAAGTTAAAAAAAAGACAAATCAGTGGCCTCTTAAAAAGGTGAACATTCTTAAAGAAATTGAACATTTTTTACCAGGAAATCAATTTCTAATCTGGGAAAAAGAAGGAATTACTTAATTTGGTGGCACAAATGCGCCACAAAACTAAATTTCCAAACCATAGGCAGTTACTAGCCAAAAAATTACTCTCCTTTCCAGTTCTCCCCATATATTCAGAGAGAAATTATTTTTCATTTTCAGAAGCCAGGAAATATTTTGAGGAACAAACGTTTTAAAAATATTGCCCAATACTGTTGAACAGTTTTAATGTAAGATATCGTATATCCACTGGATGATTAGCTACTCTAAGCGCAAAACAGGGCTGCGGAGCCGCAAGGTTTTGGGTGGAGCCCGGAACCGGAGGCGAAATTTTTTGAGGGACTGGAGCCGGAGTCGGAGCCGAAATCTTTGGGGGGCCTGGAGGCCGGCAGCAGCAGTCGGAGGCGAAATTTTAGGGGACCTCGGAGCCGGAGCCGAGCCGGGCAGCCGGAGTCGGGAGAGCCGCAAAAAAAGAGGCTGCTCCGGCTCCGGCTCCGGGCACGGTTCAGACATTAGATAATTATTTAATTTATTACCTTACAGGTTATATATATATATAATATATATATATATATATATATATATATATATATAATATATATATATATAATATATATATATATATTATATTATATATATATATATATATACTATATACTATATATATTATAATATATATATAATATATATTTATAAATATATTATATATCTTATATTATATATATATATATTATTTAATTATTTATAATAATTAATTATTTAATATATATAATTATATATATATATATATATATATATATATATATATATAATAATATATAATATATATATATAATAGTATATTATATATATATATATTATATATACTATATATATATATTCTTTTTTTTCAGAAATTTGCTTATGTATTTTATTATTTCAATAATAAAAAAAAAAGCGTTCGCGCTTATACTTCTATAGATAACTTTTAATTAATTAAAGTTAATACCTTAGAAAAAATCATGTCAACCCTAAACCAAAATCGAAAAAAACACCCATGCTACTTGCAAATCATATACTCACTCTGAAAGATAAACAGTTACTATTCATTTGTCAATATGAAATTGTTAACACAGTTGATGGGAAACAGCAGTTTTGATCACTGCATGAAAGGGTTCCACCTAACTACCAGTTACTCCATGGGGGTCACCAATACATCTACTGGACTTCATCTTTCTCAATCTCCATTCACTTTCTCATCCAGACATTGCTGCACTTGTTAAAAAAGGAAAGCGTTGAAGCAAAAGGTAATCAGGCATAAACCCTTTAATTTCAAAACTTCAGACTAACAGTGGAAAACTCTTTTCAGCTCCCGAAAAACTTGTTATGGTCATATGTCAGGTGGAAAATTCAAAAAATACAATTTGTTATAATGATCGTTAAATTTTTCATTAGTTTTCTTTGCCAAGACAGCGAATTTAAAACCACTGTGTGGCAGACATGGTTCAAAACTAGAAAGTCCTTTAGACCGAGAAAATATTTGTAAAATAGTCCTAGAAGAAGCGGATAAGCCAAAAAATAATCTTAAAAATTGCCTAAAGGGACTCTTCTTGCATTTAAAAATGGATGCTTACACATGGGCAAGGCTAAATTTATTTTGCCAATAATATTAGATATGTGAACGAAGATAAAAACAATATTTCTAAAACGTTAGCAGTGAAAGATACCAAATCGTAACATTTCAGCGAACATATCCAAGAATTTGTTACTGACTTTTTAAAAGAACTCGAAATAACAAGAGGCAAGTAATTAGCTTAAGTTACCGGCATAACGCATCAAAACATATCAGTACGATTGAAAAATTAAATAAGGACGATGGATGCATGAGGGAACAGGAAGCTGGCGTAAACGTCGATACTGGATTTTACTTGAATGCCAAAATGAGAAGTAATAGTTATTTTCAGATATGAATTTGATAACACTATGGAAAAGACTATGTTCCGATTTGACCCGTTAACATTTGCACACATGAGCATGTGGAGTTCATACTTACAGTTAGAAGTGCCGTGACTTGGTCCTCCACAATACTCATACTTAGCAAATTCTTATAAAGCCAAGGCGACGCACAAATAGCAAAAGCCAGCCACGCTACCTCAAAATTCGAATGGAAGTTCTAAAGACTTCAAGCTGGAAAACAGTTGGCAATCTTAGGTCAAGAGACAAAAGATGGGGAAGTACATGTTTTACGCTCTAAAGCAGTGATTCCCAAAGTGGTCTATATCGACCCCCAGGGGTCTACAACAACCTGCAAATGGTCCATGAAAGCTACAAATTTTTTGGGGGGTTCATGAGATGTAAATGGGGGTCAACGACAGTGGATCTAATACTCGCGCATTATTATATTAAATTAAATTAAATTCAGTCATATTTCATTTCATAAAGTTGTAAGTTGTAGCCATTCGCTTTTGAACTTGTAAAACCTTGCACATAATGATATACCAATATCATCATGTTACATGCATACGCGCAGTAGAAATTCTTGTTTCAGAGCTTCGCGAAGACAGCGCAGTAAGACTCGTACTTGCCACCGACTCCGTTCAATTCGTCAGTCAATAAATACAAATGTGAGAGACAAATACGTTCATTTGTTTCTATTATGTAATGTATTCTTTCAGATGACATATTTTCACAAAAAAATATAATATATATATTAGGCATATACAAATTAAAGTGAATCAAAGTTAAAATGAATCAATTTCATTTTGTTTGGGAAGCGCCGGAGAAAAGTAAGTACATTATTTTTTTTATAACAATTTTAGTTTTCTACTCGTAGTTAGCAAAGATAGATAAATCTACGAGCATTCATGACTCGAGTTTTTTATTTACCATGGGCCTGAGTTTTCTGATGTTTTGCCATAAGCAGGGTTTTTACTTTACTAATTAGGAAATCGCTGAAACCCGTGATGCAAGTGCAGAGGACAGAGGGATATTCGCCATTAGCATGTTATAACTTTTGCTATAGTATATATATATATATATCATATATATATATATATATATATATACTATATATATATATATATATTATATATATATATATACTATATATATATATATAAATATATATTATATATATAGTATATATATATATATATATATAGGTTTTAGCCAAAAATTATTATCAGGTTAGCAGGGTGTCAAACCCCCAAAAAAACAACCTTGAAAAACATATCAAGTGGGTCTACGCAGGACACAAAAAGTTTGCGCGGCAAAACTCTGCTCTAAAAGCGCTTTCTGCAACTAAAAGCATTATTGTCAGTTAGTATTGAATGGGTGCCGGTACTCCTGAACTTTCTCTCTCCGATAGTCCGTGGGAACAAATCGAAACCCTCAAAAAATTATTAAAACACCCACACTTTACAACCAAAAAATACTCAATCAGAAAGACTTGACTGCAGGGGGCAAAAATTTTATAGAGAAGAGATTTTAGCAAATGACAAAAACTTCCATGCCATGAAAAGAAGGGGAAAGAATGTTAACTGAAAATAAAATACTTTTGTTGGCCATCTGTTCAGAATCCTTCTCAGAACTGAAGATCTGGTATTAAAAGCTAGGCCGAGTAATCTTTGTGAACTAGGACTTAAAACTGCACATTAACCACTATCCGAACAACTGGGGTCGGAGCTCCGACTAGCCTACAGCAGTTTCAGGACATCTCCTCTCCTTTATTAATCTTTGTCAGCATAAAGATTAAAGACAGTCAAATCTTGGACAGATAATGGGGAAAAATCTGAGCATGCAGAAAACGCGTTGAAAAAAATCTAAAAACGGAACATTTCCTAACACTAAAAGACATTCAACCTACCTAAAAATCCTCTAGAAAATTAAAAAGTGTAGAATTCCATAAAGGCATTAGCAATGGAAACTAATGAAAAACTGACCAGAAAATCAAATAACCAAGTTAAAAGAGGCAATCAATTGTCATCTCCTAAAATTTTGCTAGATGCCGCTTGCACAATTACAGCTTTGCTTTCTAGTCAAGTGAATGTGAGAGGGTATTTTCTGCTTCTATTAAATAATAAAAATCGGATCTAAGGGACATCATTACAGGAGGATTTTATGATTAAGTTTTATTTTTAAGAACAATTGTTTTGAGTAATTTATATTATATATGGTCGGGCTGTTCAAAAAAAAAAAGAAATATTTTTTAAAATTTTATATAAAAAATGAATTATATTTATATATATATATATAAATACTATTATATGTATATTATATAATATATATATTATATATATATATATATATATATATATATATATATATATATATATATATATATAATTATATATATTAAATATATCTATATAATTAAATAAAAAATCTGTTTTGAATCAAAATTAATTACACATGTCCAGCACCAGTTCATAGTTCACATGAGGAATTTATTTTTAAACCTTTAGGAGAATCGTGAGGTATATTTTTTTCCTAACTGCATCTTTAAAAAAAAAATTTAAAATAAAATTTACTAATCTACGCTAAATGTACAGAAAAAAATGAATCTAAAATTATATTACGAAAATGATAACAGGCGTATTATTGCCAGCTCAACGTTTGGACGGGTCCACCAAGCAGAAGAAGCAATTGCTGGAGTGGTCAGTTAGCTCTTTCCAAATTCGTGGGATTGCAAATTTTATGGCTCTTTTTTAGCCCCTATACCAACCTGCGAAGGAAAAAATTTAAAATCTATTTAGTAGGAAAAAGTTTTTGATTCTAATTTTTGACAAAAATAAAATGTAAAATAAAAATGAAAATAGGTCGAGTACAAAAAATTATCGTAATTTCAAACATTTTTCACATGCCCTTATTCAATTCGTAATGCAGTAATCCTTTTATTTTTTATAGGGAGGGGAAGATATTCAAAATTTGAAGAAAGGAATTCCATTCTAGAATGAATTCAGGAAATTGTATTATATAATGCAGATTTTGAATAGGATTATCTTGC
>JABUQX010006724.1:0-2500 GCA_015478945.1 Trachelipus rathkii
GGAAGGGTGATTTATGATTATGGTACTCCCGTTGATATATATGTTGCAATGAACTCTATATATAATATATAATATTATTATTATTATGTGTGAAAAAAACGGTTTTTTTAATTTGTTTTTTTTTTGGAAAAACGAACGTTTTTTTTTAAATAACATTTTTTTTTTGTATGTTTTTTGACTTAAGTTTCCTTTAGTGAAATGTTCTAAATTATACAGCAGTACCAATACCCCTTCTAGGCCTAAATATTGACTATTAATACGGATTTTATATATACAGTGTATATATATATATTATATATATATACATTACATTTAGGCCTATACAACGTATTTTTATCTCTATATATAAATATACCATATATATATATATATATATATATATATATATATATATATATATATATATATATATATATATATATATTTTATAGTTTTATTTTATATATATATTAATACTATATAAATTATATAAAATAAGATGTTAATATATCTTTATGTATATTTTAATTAGACATATAACCTATATAATATATATATTATATCAGAAAAAAGGCATGGTATAACAGGTGGTTTTGGGGTGTCGGGAGAAAATGAGAATGGTAGGAAGGTGATTAATTTCTGTGAGGAGAGAGGTATGTGTGTAAGTAATACTTTCTTTAAACACAAGAGGATTCATAAGTATACTAGAGCTGGTATAGGCAGAGATGCCATCGAAATGAAAAGTATGATTGATTTTGTATTGGTGAAGAAGGAGATGTTGAAGTATGTGTTGGACGTTAAATCGGTAATGGGGTTAGGATGATATTATCGATCATTATGTTGTTTATGTAAACTTAAGCTTAGTGCGGGAATTGATGGAGGAAGGTGATACGGAAGGAAGTGGGTAAATTAAGAGTGAGAGTTTATGAACAGTATAAGGATAAGTATTTAAGAGCACTCGCAAGTAAATCAGTTGAATTTGAACAAATTGGAACCAAATGAAAGAAGCAGTTGTTAGCAGTGCAAAAGAAGTATGTTGATGTGCTAAAGTGGAGAAGAAAGTTAAAATTGAGTGGTGGAATGAAGAGGTGATGCAAGCGGTTAAAAGTAAAAAAGAAGGAGGATTCAAAAGAAAGATGTTTGGAATTATATAAGGAAGAAAAAAGGAATGCTAAAAGTGCTACGTAACGAGAAAGAAGAGGTAAATGACAAGTTTTGGAAGGAAGAATGGGGAATAAGGGAAGGAGCTCTTCTGGAAGGAAGCGCGAAAGGTTAAGATTGAGAATAAGGGGAGCTTAGAATAATGGATAGGGATGGTGTTTTTGTAACTGATGAAATGGATTGTGAGTGGAGTGTGGAAGAACATTTGAAAATCTGTATAATATTGGAGTAATGAAGAGGTGATATGACTGTGTGTGGGTTTGCACTGGTCGCACAGAAGGAATAGGTTATTTGGGATGAGGTTATTGCTAGAGGAGGAAAGCGGGTAAGAGTGAGAAAGTTGAAGCAGGTAAAATCGGCAGGTATGATGAATTACTGGTGAAATGATCAGAACGGAGGCAAGTTTTTGATTGATTGGATCTTGAAGTGTGTATAAAGCGATTTATGGAGCGGTATAGTGTCGAGGGATTGGAGGAGAGAGTATGTACCTTATATAGGGTAAGGGAGATAAAGGGAATTGTAGAAATTATAGGGTATAATTAGTTTATTGAGTGTTTGTAGGGAAGATATATGCTGGTGTTTTGGTCGCAAGAGTGCGCCCGATGACTGAAGGACTGATAGTGAAGAACAAGGTGCGTTTAGGAATAGTAGAGGATGTGTGGATTCAAATTTTTACATTGAAGCAAATGAATGAGAAAATGAGAGAGGAAGAAGAATAAATTGTATTTTAGGTTTTATGGATTTGCACACAGGGGTATGATAGGTTAATAGGGAAAGGTCTATGGAGGTGTTAGTGATATTAGGGTATAGTGTTGGTGCTAGGTTCTGAATGGAATTCGAAGGAATGCATGCAGATAATAAGGGGTGTGTAAGAATAAATTAGTGGGTCAAAAGTGATTGGTTTAAATATTAATAGCGGAGTGAGGCAGGGATGTGTTATGTCCCTTGGTTATTCAATTTGTATATAGGATGGGGTTATGAAGAATTGAACGGTGGGACGTGACGGAAATGGTGTTTGAATATGGAGATGAGAGGAAGGGTGGCCTACTATTTGTATGCTTATGATTTTGGTTTTGTGTGGCGAATCTGAAGAGTTTGAGGGATTGGTAGAGAGATTTGGCAGGGTGTGTAAAAGAAGGGGTTTGAAAGTAAACGTAGCTAAGAGTAAGGTTATGGTTGTGAGTGAGGACAGTCCTCAGTGATAAGGTATGTTAGATGTGAGCAGCTGGAAAGTGTCTGAGGTTTAAATATTTAGGGGTGAATGTTGGATGATGAAGGGAACGGATGATGCAGAGTGCAGTAGGAAAGTTGTGATGGCGGAATGGTGGCTGGTGATAAAATCGTTGTGTGAATTGTAAAG
>JABUQX010006725.1:0-15000 GCA_015478945.1 Trachelipus rathkii
GTAAACACATGAATATTGTAATATTTTTTTTTGAATTATGAACTTGATAACAAGTTCCCTATTAGATTTCTATATTCATTTCTATATGGTAGTTTAATTTAGAATAAAGTTAAATTAAAAATTTACTTTAGACCAAAAGGTCAATTAGCGTGGACTTTGTCCATATATATATATACAATATATATATATACTATATATATATATATATATATATATATATAATATATACTAAACATCACATATATTATAAATAAATATTTTTTTAAATATATATATATATATATATATATATATATATTTAATTGGCTATTAAAGTCAAGAGAGTGTAAAGGTATCTGACAATTGACAACAATTTTAAAGCTCTCATGCATTCTAGATCGTTTTGGCAACGAAAGCTGACAGAAGGTCTGTCAAATTTTGTGACATTGGAAATTCTGTCACAGAACTGCCAATGCTCCGGTTTTAAAGTTTTCAACGTGTTTAGGTTTTCGACTTCACATGACCCGCGTGTGTGCAGCTTACATTGTAGGCTTAGTTTCTTATGATCTATCAAGATCACCTAGTTCTGTGCTAAAAAGTACCAAGTGTTTAGTACGTTTTGGAATTCATGTGATATTAAATGAAAATGTAGCAAGTACTTTAATAAGTTTTATAAAACCCATCCATTTAATTATGGCCAGGACGAATCTCACGAAGAAAAAAATAAAACCTGTATTTCCAGTCATTCAAACAGGAATGGCTTTCTACTTGATGAATTTAAAGATTGGCTAAAGCAAGACAAAGATAATAAAAATAAATAGCTACTGTATTTGCTGCTCCACTACCTTAAAAAACGCCAGTAAGAAAATGCTCTTGTCTCATAAAAATTCAGAAAAACATAAAAAAAACTTTCAAACAGCGAGATCAAAGGTAAATATTAGTGATTTTCTTATCAAAAAGAAAAATATTTCGGAATCCGAAAAATTGCAAACGCAGAAGCATTATTTGCTGGTTATTTTTCGGAGCATCATATTCCTTGTGCACATATAGAACACTTGTTTGACATTTGTAAAAAGGCTTTTCCCGACAGTGATATTGCCAAAAAGGTTAATTATAAAAGAACGAAACTTTCATATATCAAACAAGATGGTATAGCATACTTTGAAAAAGCGGAATTAAATAAAATATGCCGAAATCAATAATTTTCTATTATAATTGATGAAAGCACCGATATTTCTGTAACGCAAGTTTAAGCAATAGTAATTCGATTCTTTGATATGAAGAAAATGGATGTAGTGGATGCACTTCTAGACACTTTTGTGGGCCTTTTCCATGCGTTTAAGGAACTTCTTCAAGAAAAAATATTCCATTAACTAACATTATTTGCTTTGGAAGTGACAATTGTTCTACGATGCTTGGAAAAAGAAATGGATTTCAAAAGTTACTAAAAGATGTTTGCCTTCAGTTTTCGTGTTGGGATGCGTATGCCACTCATTTTCGCTTTGTGCAAGCCATGCTGTGTCAGTGTTGCCAACATATTTGGAGTATTTTCTTAAAGATCTCACATCTTACTTTTCTCGTAGTAGTAAGCGTTTAAAGGATTTTGCTCTTATTCAAGATGTAGTCCTAACAGCTCATCATCGTATTCCAAAATTTGCACAAACGAGGTGGCTCTCTAGAATTTTAGAGCAATGGGATGCACTTGTGCTTTATTTTCAATCAGAAATAAAAAGTGATAAAATAGATGGAGCAAATAAAATATATGAGACACTTGCCAGCCGTGGTACAAAACATATGCTTTGTTTCCTTCTATACGTACTACGAAAGGTGAATGCCCTGAATTTAGAGTTTCAGTCGAAGAATTTTAGGCTACATAAATTGCATAGTATGGTATCAACTGAATATAAAATTGTTTTAAGTTTTTTTTTATTAAAGATGAATGTCTCACTCAAATGAAATTAAGTGATATTAATCCCCGGGATGAAAAGATTCATAAAATGATTGAGGATATTTTCCTGGGCGGAAGCACAATGTCGCTTTTCGAGCAAGAGCCCTTCGATGATCATATTAGATTTAAAAAATATTGTCTAAAATTTTTGATTGAATTATGTTCCCAAATTAAGCAGAGATTTTGTTTCGATGAAAATAGCATATTTGCTAAACTAAAAGTTTTGGATCCAAATTTTGTTGCTAGTCAAAACTCACCCACATCTATTGGAACTTTAGAAGGCAACTTCAAATCTTTTGTACCTGATAATAATAAACTTGATGACCTTAATGATGAATATCGAAACTTTAGAATCATGAAAGAGGTACACCCAAGTATTCCTACTTCTGAAAACTTAAAAATTCCAGAATTTTGGTACAAGTTGCGTGAAATAACGGATGGACTAAACCAACCTAAATTTAAAAATTTATCCAATTTATGACCACTCTGACTGTTCTGCCTCACTCTTCTGCCTGTGTTGAGAGAATTTTATCCCAGGTAAATACGGTAAAAACTAAATTTACAACCAAGATGAAAGCAAGCACCACAAGTGACAGAATTTTGGCAAAGCAGCATGTTACAAAATATAATAATTCTTATATAACCTTGGAACCTAAACAAGAATTAATAAGGGATTTGCAAGATGAGATGAATATTTATGAAGGGGTAGATGAGTAAAGCGGGGTAATTGCAATTGCAAAAGGAATCATACAAAATAAAGACATTCCGTTATAATAATAATAATAATAATAATAATAATAATAATAATAATATAATAATAATAATAATTAATGAATAATTAATTAATAATGAATAATGATCCATAACTCATATCTGCTCCTCCTCTTGATTTTATTCTGACATCATGATGAATATCATATAAAAAAGTAAGACCAGCATTTTTGTTTATATATATACATATATATACTAAATAATATATATATATAATATATATAATATATATATATATATATATATATATTATATAGATAATTAATATACTATATATTATATATATATAATAATAATATATAAGATATATATATATATATTACCTTTATTTATTTTAACAAATTTGCACACTATTTGGTTTTTGACTTTATGGTTTTCAAAATTTTTAGAATGGCATCCTAGATCCCTAACCCCGTAGTCCCGGAACAGCCGAGAGACGCCCGAACTCCTGCATCGGTGGGTTATACCCTTGGGGTATTCTTTAGTTAAAACAGAAAAAAACTTAACTATAATAGATAGTCTATTTATTTTAACGAGTAGACAATAAAAGGTCTCTAAATTGTCATCTATGTCATTTACATAATTAATGAACAAATAAAATTTTTTTTTTACAGATTTCCGAACTTAAAATTTTACCAGGATCCAAAAATGATATTCACTTTTCAGCTGATAGCTATTTGTAGTTTTTGGGACATTTTTTTTTAACATTATCCGCACTAAAATTTACCAGGATTCCAAACAATGTATTCCTTTTTCCCTGTAGCTATTGTAGTTTTGAATATGGATTGAGATATTTGTGGTTTTAAACTGGTTTCACTATAATATATATATATAATGATATATATATATATATATCTACTAATATATATATATATACTATATATAATTATATATATATATATATAATATATTATATAATATATATATATACTATTATAATAATCTTTTATAGAAAAAATACAATTCGTTAAAAAAAAAATTAAACACAAATATTTACGATGACAAATATAACTAATTCTATAATACATGCAAGCTTTATTACGTTCTTGGGTTTTAGCTCAGTGGTAAAACGACACTAAACTACATACCAAGTAGCCCGTTTCATACTATTTCGAGAGGTAGTAGAGTCGGGAATTAGTCTGACGTCACGCATAGGTGGGCGGAGCAGTAAATAACAACGTCATTAGTTAATTAATGTCATAAATTAAATAAATAAAGATCGTAAAAATAATTTTTTTAAATTTTCGGAACTGTTTTAAACTTGTGTGTAAACTTATGTAAGCATGCGCAACCTTGTTGCAAGTTTGCAAAAAAAAAAAAAAAAAAAACTTGCTGCAAGTCTGACAGGTTTAAACTAGCTGTAATGATACATAATATAAATCACACTTGCGAAAATCCTTGGCAAGCTTATAGCAAGCTTGCAAGTTTGACGTTGCAAACTTGTTTCATATTTGAAACACATTAAAAATGCTGTCTGGGTGGCAGACTCCCTCTCAGATTAGACCTCTGTTTTATAAGCGTTACGTGGATGATTGTTTCTTTAATTTGCCAGTGAAATGCACTCACGCCAGTTCTCAAATTATGTAAATTCTCAACATCCTGATATTCGATTCACAATGGAAGAAATTAACGGTTCCCTACCATTTGTCGATGTGATGGTGAAACATGTCTGTGGAAGTTTCTTTAACTACTTCTGCAGAAAGTCCACCACCACCTTATCGGATACAAACCTTTTCAGCTTTACTTTTCTTGGACTTGAATCTCCTAGATTTGCTGACGCATCCACAGAGCTTATAGATTTAGCTCGGACTGGTTTGGTTTTCACGATGAATCGAGGTACCTTGGGAAGTTCTTTTCATTCAATAAACAAGCCCAAAGGGTATCCGCTCAGTTCCCAAGTAAGTGACTAGGTAATGGTATCATTTCTGGGTCCTCTATCGGCTGGGCCTAAGACGGAACTACTCAAGATTCTGCCTAGATTTTACCCTCACTGTGAGATCTAAGTGATTCCTTTGAGCCCTTCCTAGGTTGACTCCTTTTTTAGTCAGGGATTCCTTGCCACGCATTTAAAGGTCCTCAGTCGTTTATATATTCAAGTGTGCTGACTGTAACGCCAGCTATTTGGGTCAGATTGGCTTGCAACTGCATTTCAGTCTGCAAGCATTTAGGGATTTCCTAAAGGACTGGAAGGCCCATGACAAGCCCAGAAGACGACGATCTGAGACCACTCTTGCTCTTTGGACCATCCTGTTTCAATGGGAGATTTAGGATTCTCTGTTCTGCCTCTTCGGAGTGGGATAGAAAAATGTTGGAGCCCTAATGAATTAAGAGCTTGTAGCCTGCATTGAATGTTAAAATCTCCTCTATTGTCCTACATATTATATAGTTGTCTCAATTGAAATTCTTATTGATGATTCTTTTATTATTATTATTATTATTATTATTATTATTATTATTATTATTATTATTATTATTATTATTATTATTATTATTATTATTAAATATTGTTATTATGATTTTTTAAAAATAGTACTTAGTTTTAGCTAAGCTGTATATTGTTAATTTTTATAGTTTTATATTGTATGTTTGTATCATTTCCACACCCTAATTATTTATACACCTTCATTTTCTAACATTTAATCTTGTCCCTGTTCTGATTTTTTGCCTCTCTCTCTCTCTCTCTCTCTTTTTTCTCTCTCTCTTTTTCTCTCTCTCTCTCTTCTCTCTCTCTCTCTCTCTCTCTCTCTCTCTCTCTCTCTCTCTCTCTCTCTCTCTCTCTTCTCTCTCTCTCTCTCTCTCGTCTCTCTCTTCTCTGTCTCCTCTCCTCTCTCTCTCTCCTCTCTCTTCTCTCTCTCTCTCTCTCATCTGCTGCGACACACACATGCTCTCTCTTCTCTCTCTCTCTCTCTCTCTCTCTCCTCTCTCTCTCTCTCTCTCTCCTCTCTCTCTCTCTCCTCTCTCTCTCTCCTCCTCTCTCTCTCTCTCTCTCTCTCTCTCTCTCTCTCTCGTTTAACCGTTAGATAGGTCGTAATGTTCTTGTAGCCAAGATTTTGAGTTAGTTTTGAAGTTATATTTATTCATTCATTTTGCTATTCTTATTTGATGCGTTTTAATTAGCGTTTTATTTTCTTTTATTGTTTTAGATTTGCTGAAATGAACCTTTATATGAATCGAAAGTTCAAAAATAAATTAAAATTGTTTGTTATCACCTTGACCTTAATTTTTTATTTTACCGATTCTGTTTCCTATAAAACCAAGTCTATAGCCTCATTCATTATAACTATATATATATATATATATATATATATATATATATATATATATATATATCATATAATATATATATATATATATTACATTTTTTTTTAATAATAACATTAAGTTGGATGACAATGTTTAGGAATTTTTTTTTTAAAATTGTCTACTTTATATTTATTCCTTCTGCTACACCGGAAAGTTTTCTGCATAACCTCAGCGATTCGTCGCCTGGTATGCCCTTGACACCCAGGTGTCCAAACGGTCGAAGGCAATTCCCGAAGATGGTTGCCCTCCATCATAGTCGTTTACTCTAAATGCTGCTCCCCCTCCGGGAATGCCAGCTGACATCATTCCCGATATATTACTTATTGCAAAATACAACCTGCAAAAGAACAATTGTTTCCTAGCGACTGCCTTGAAAAGTTTTAGGAGTTGAAGACCCCCCAGTTACAGTAATGAGAAATGGTTCCTTCTCGTTCAAGCTACTACCCGGAATCAAAGTTTCATCTTGTCATCCTTAACGTCTCTCGGAAACATCCCTCTTATTTTCTCCACTCCTGATAAAATAAGAAACACATCGAAAGGCACTATTTATTCTTTAAAGCAGAGAAACGAAGAAATTGCTGTCATTTTAAGAAATCGGCAGCAGAAAAGATTTCCCGTTAAAAGCATATAGATTTCCCCCTCGTCGGGACTCGCCTGATACCCCAAATCCTCGTTTACTGTTAACCTTTAGTACCCCTTATCCACCTTCAAAGGCGAAAATAGGATTTACAAGCTATAGTTTTCGTACGTTTATTCCCCGACCCAGCCATTGCTTTAAATGGCAACGGTTTGGTCATCCCCGAAAATACTGTAGGGGATCGCATGACATATGCCCAGTCTACGGAAAAGAATTTCACATTTCCTGCGAAAACACACCACACTGCAAAATCTGCGAAGGACTCCAGAGTGCCTCTTCCTTAAAATGCCTGTCTTACCTGTTTGACCAGGAGGTCTTGGAGTTATGTATCATACAAAAATTGAGCAGGAGAGATGCCATTCACCAGCTCAAAGACAAACACCCCACAAGACAAAGGCAATATTATGCTACAATTTCAGCTCCCCTGCCTCCGCGTGTTAATCCACCGACACAACTCTATTTCAGTAGAACTCTTTCCTAAATTCTGGCGAAACTCAAACAGGTACTGAAACCTGCCCGCCTGCATTACCTATACTACCAACTTCTCAAATAATTCAAAAGCAGGCCTTGATCCAATCCCCCGTTCAAAATGCCATCAACAACCCTACTCCGAGTACTAGTTTTCAACCAATTAACAATGAAATTAGGTTGGTTCATCCAATACAAAGCTTGGGGAGCATTTCCTGCCAAGACACTCTGTCTTATACCCTCCCGATAAGTTCGCCATACTCACGTAAGAGGCCTGCATCTAAGTCCTCTAATCTTTCTCCCACCGTTACTAAATTTCCTGAAAAAAGATGTTTCTAAACAAAAAGAAAAGATTATTCGCTAAAATACAAAACATCCGAATTTCTAAAGCAAAACACACTGACCGATGTAAAAAATGCAGCTCAGAAAAGACCTCATCATAAGTCTATTCCTGAGACAAAAGCAGCGACTTCAATAGATTGTACCCAAACCATCACAACTATTGAGAAACCTACCAACCAAATCTCTGATAGCTTGCAGGATTATTCCAGCTCTTCTGAATCCTAGTATAAATCCTCTTCCGAATTTCCTACCTCAGCTTTACCTAAAGGATTCTATGCTTTAGCGGATGAAATGGATCATAGTTCCCAAATGTGACCTGATGAGACGACCCACTCTCTCTCTCTCTCTAATGCTTCTTGCGCTTCCGAGAGAGAGACGAATAGAAAACCGTTCAACGGAAACACCGCAAGCGCTCCAAGCATTCTAAATCTGTTGGTAGCACGAAAGGGGACCAAGAGATTCCCCATCTTAACACATATTATCCAGTTTTCCAAAATCACCCAACTGATGTCTCATTGACAGTCTCTTGCCTCAGAGCTTCGTAACTCAACGGATCCCAATATCGCAGCTCCAACTTCTGTACAAAAATGTGAGACTTTCCCGGTGTCGAATGCTTACACTACCTCCATGGAAACATTCCCATATTCTCCACCCATTTTTAAATCTGCATGCTTGGCAGATGCTAATATAGCTTCCATTCCTAAACATGAGCATTTTGGTTGATCTTCCAACGACCAACCAAGTCCACACAAAAAAATGGACTTGGTTGAAAACTTACTTCGCATTCATGGCGAAGTCCCTCAACCAAATACGACTGAAAACTCTCCCCCAAAACCGGTCGTACAACCCAAATCTCTGTTGTACGACTATTCCTTACAACCAGGATTTGTTGCTTCTCCTCGTCGAGACCCACGTCTCAGCCTTTCCTCCCCATCTGAATCCACTTCCAGCATCACCCCTAGCCACATAGAGACAATTGTCTCGAAAAGCCCATCCTCATACATTATAAACAATTATAACATGGCCACCGTCCTTCAACGGAATGTCGTGGCTACTACTCTAATTTTGAAGACGTTTAACTATTAAACATATGTACACCAAAGTGCATCTTTTTGCAGGAACTTCGACTATGTCATCGCGACTTTTTATAACCGTCGGAATATAATTCGTAGCTAACCTCTATAGAAAGAGGTGACAATGACTGGGGAGGTGCAGGAATACTCATTCATAAATCTGTCCCCTATTCTCCAGTCCCTCTTCAAACTAGACCTTCATGCAAATGCAGACCACCAATCTTCATTCTGTCCACCGAACCTTACTGTCTGCTCGATCTACTTGGTTCCGAGTAGCGAGTTTACTAAGGATGGATCGCTTTACCTGGTCCCGCGTTGATAATTTCTACGGCAGTGACAACTACCCAATAGCCTTAAATTTCTTTTAGGATAGCCAATTTTAAACCCAATTAACTGAATTAATGACCGATGGAGTAGGGTCCTTTTCATCAGGCCATAGCTATCTCACTTTCACCCTTCAATAAGCGGTTTCCGACTATTGATGGTGCCTTTAACTTCTTCCAACAAGTTATCATCACAACAGCGAAAGCTTGCATTCCGCGATCTTTCGCAGGTAGGCGTTCGGCAAACCCTTGGTGGTTCCAAGAGTGTGCCCAAGTTAACCGGGAGAAAAAACTCTACAGGCAATATAAAGGAATCCGAACCACCCCAAACATGATTATTTTTAAAGCAGCTGAGGCGAGAACTCTTCGAATTAATCGCCAAACAACGTAAGCAATACTTTCGAACTTATACCTCAACTGTCAACTCCACAACTCCCCTTTCTTCAGTGTGGAAAGTTGCACAGAAAATATCTCGCCACTCCGGCAACTCTTCGTTATGGGCCTGATATGACCGATACGATCTCTGTTCCTGCAGCTGCATTAAGTTATAGTTTTGGTAGCCACTCGAGTTCTTTCCCCTATCCTGGAAGTCTTTCAAAAATTGAGAATTAACATTGCATCGACAGACATTTCAACAGCGAAAGGGGAGGATCATCCCTATAACCTACAAGATTTACGCTTGTAGAGTATCAAACTGCACTTGCGAACAACAAAGACGGTGCCCTTGACCCAGACTTAATTTCGTATATAATGCTCCGTCATATTCACCCCTCTGCTTCAGCGTTTTTGCTGGATCTGTATAACAATCTGGATCGAATTCTCTTTTTCAATCTGTTTGAACTACAGCTTTTGTAATTCATATTTCCAAACCTGGGAAAGATCCAAAGTTGGCGGACAGCCAAAGACCAATTTCACTGACTGATCTTTCATACTTGCAAATTAATGAAGAAAATTGTTTCAAGCCGCCTTCTCCTTGTTCTGGAGAGTCGCCAGGCTTTTTCAAACTTCCAGTTTGGTTTCCTCAAAAATCGCTCAACCGCGGGTCCCTTGTTAAAATTGGATAATGACATCCGGGAAGCCTTTTCAATTGGTGGGAATGGTTCTTGGTGTCCTTTTTGACCTTCAAAAAGCTCATGACACAACGTGGAGAACTGGGGTTCTAGTTAAACTCTGTTCGTTCGTTTTCCGAGGACAGCTCCCTCTCTTTATTTAATGCGTTCTGTCAGACAGATCCATCCAGGTTCGGTGCTCTTCCGTTCTATCACGCCACTTTATTATGAATGAATTCGATCCCCAGGGCAATGTTTTAAGTGTATTATTATTTGCTCTCGGATTCAATGACATCGTTAGTCTTGCCACCTTCCTCCCACGAACCTAACCTAAATGGTTAACCCATTCCTGCAACTACACAAGTCAAATTTCTAGGACTAATTCTAGATGACATCCTAACATATGTACCGCACATTAAACTCCCGAAAAAGACTTGTCAACGCCTACTTGACCTATTACGTTATCTGGTCTCAAAATCTTGGGAGCGCTGATTGCAAGTCCCCCTTACGTCTTCACACCGCCTTAATCCAATCGAAACTGGATTATGGCTGCGTAGTATATGATCAGGCCTCCCAAACTACAGTATATTACACCTGTTAGATCCCATCCAAATCGAGGCAATCCGTATCTCCACTGAAGCCTTCCGATCGTCCCCCCGGGTAAGCCTTGAAGTTGAATCTGATGTGATCCCACTTTCTCTTCTAAGGGAATACATCATGTGCATAAGTTATCTTCGCTTTCAAAGCCCAATACCATCTGCTCTAACACCGATTCTGGGAGAGATACCTCAGAATTCCCCTTATTGGTCATTTGCAAACACAGTTTATAAAATCCTTAACTTCCTCAACATCCCTTTGCAAAATGTGCTGCCCTTCTCTTATGACGAAGGGTATACACTTTGGCTATTTCCTGTTCCCACCATTTTCCTGGTCCTGACCTCTCTCTCCAAATCAAGCTATCCCGCTGCATTGTTAAAGGTAACATTCTTGTCTCATTCCGCAGTTCTAGGTGGATTTACTCCAATGTTCACTGACCGCTCCAAAACAGGGGATAGCGTGGGTGCGTCTCCTGTCTTTCCTGACCGCAGCCTCTCCCATACCCTTCCCCCTCGTTTCAATTTTTACGGCAGAATTAATGGCTATAATGATTTCCCTAACTCAAATTCAATTCCTTAATCAAGACCACTCTTGTCATTTTTTCAGATTCATTCAGAGCCCTCCAAGCGCTTAAATCCCCCTATTCTAAAAAACACATTGGTATCCGCCGTACAACAATTTTTTCGAACTGCTCCAACATCTCGTAAGAACACACATCAATACTATGTTGGGGACCCCCTCTCACGTACGGATAAAGCTTGGCATGAAATCGCTGACAGAGAGGGCCAAAATGGCGGCTTCTTTTTTCGGAGCTGTTCTAGGACCTCCGGATGCCACGACAACGGTCGCCTCCCTATCAACTGATAATTATTATCCTGCTCTCCCACCAAGGCTTCTGGTCTTGTTGGCAAGGCTTTTGATCAGCGAGGGGCAAAATATAGAAATATAAAGCCGAACATTAGTGAGTGGTCTTTGTCTCACCAACGAAAGCGCTTGCACGAGGTGATCAATTTGTTCACATATCTTCATTGATTGTCCCCAACTGACCCCATTCGCCCTCGTCATTTTCTGCTATTATGGTCCCATAAACCCTTTCTGAAAGGTATCCCTTATCTTTATCTGAATTACTTTACCAGTAACTATTTCTCTTTAACTTCAGAATTGAAATATCTTATAACATATGATTTGTATGTAATATTAGGACTTTTATAATCGTAAGGAATCATATTTTTACCCTCTTATCTTTGGATGAATACTTCATTTCGCCCATCCAAAGTTCATTGCATTCAAAATCATGTTAATAGGACCCACCTACATGGGAGCTTTGATTCATCTCAACCCAGCGTGTCACTTCTCTGTGGACCATGCGTGGGTCCTGTCCCATATATATAATATATATATATTATATATATTTATATATATCATATATATAATTATATAATATATATCAATATATATATATATATTATATATATATATATATATACTAGGGTAGGTCGATTTTACCTTTTTTTAAAGATAGTTGTAGTATCATAAAATAAGTGTCGACACGAAATTTTATAACTAGCATTTCCGATTTTTTTCGGAAATGACTTTGAAAATTTAAAAAATGAATTTGAACGTGATTTTTTTAAATTTGGATACTTTTTTATAAATTAAATTATAAAAGGTGATATTAAATTTTATTGACGGCTAGTGAAATACACTCTCTTAGTAATGTAATAATATATTTTAGATATCAAGACAGTCATAATTTTCCTAGTAATATCCCTTAGAGATAAAGGAAGTCCTCATTTTACGGCTAAGAGTCTTGGCTAAAATATGTTTGTGCCTTGACTCTAGTCCATAAACTGTGTGAGAAGCTTCAGACACCAGTTTTATGGCCCTTTTAGCACCCTGCGAATGTGAAGGCAGATCCGGCAGCTCCAGCGTTTCTCCATTTTCAGCGCAATGCTTCTTGAAGCACTGGGTAGAACGGTTCTGTCTGAGAGCAAGCTCACTATTGTGTTTCAGATGTGGGGTGAGAATTCTGACCAGTTGTTGAGCAGTCAATGTCATATTGATACTCTTAAGTCTCTTTGTAGCGGGCTTTCCAATTCTGATTGAAATATAGTTGTTTTATTCTAGTAATCGATAAATAATTAAAAGAAATTTTTTAGGTATTTTAAGAAATGTAAAAAAACGAGCACATATTCCTAACATTAGAATGTATATAAAATCTTACCTAATAGATATAATTTTTTCCAATGGACTTTTCCTGACATTGACATCTTCCGATTTCATCATCGAATACAGCATATTCTCAGGTAGTAAGAAAAATGCGTTGTACTTAAAGTTGTTGGAATTTTTTTGATGATGTGTGGAGTTATTTTGTTTAGTATGGTTTTTTCTAGTAGTTTGCATTGTGTTGATAATAGAGATATGATGAAGGTTCAGAGTGGTCTTTTCCTGGTTTTAATTTGAGTATAAAGATATCATTTTTCCAGATAGGGGGAATGAAGTTTAGGCTAATGGAGCTCTTATATAGTGCTAAAGCTGTGTTCCATACGTGTTCGAGGTGTTTGTTTGAGATATTGTCTGGGAAAGTTGCCGGTGAGTTTTTAAGTGTCTTTGTTATGTTTTTTAGGTTAGTTGTGGTTATTTCTATTGTTGGGTAGTTGTTGAGTTTTATTTTCTTAAGGGCTTTGATGATTTTCCTGTTTTAATGGTGTGTGGGTGTTTGACTCTGCTTTGCGAAGTGAGTTGAGAGAGTATTTGCGTGTTGTTTGTTGGGTTTTGAGTTTTGTGGGTTTGAGTTTTTGATGGATTCGTGAGTTTGTGTTTGTTGGTTGATTGCGTATTTCAGTGTAATTATTGTTTTCCACATTCTGGTGCTGTTCGGGTGTTGGATGTTCTTGGTGAGGAAGGTTTGGAAGTTGTTTGAAGAATGTGCGTTTGCTAGGTTTATGATTTGGGTGTTTAGGGCGTTAATATTTGGATTGACGTGGATGTTTTTGTTCTGAGCGAGTTGCGTTGTTTAATTAGTTCTATTTCAGGTATTAGATTAGGGTTATTTTTTTATGTATCCTCTGGGGATGGCTTTGTTAGCTGCTTTTTGAATTAGAGAAGTGAAATTTTGTATGGCTTTGTTGAGTGTTGATGTGTTAGTAATGTATAGGGGATGTATGTAGTTTTTTATATGATTGGTGAATAGTGTCCAGTCTGATTTTTTGTAGTTTGTGTATGTTTTTCTGAGTGGTAGTTTTGTTTGTTGACATTTTGGTATTATAATGAATGGTTAGTGGTCCCGATTTAGGTCGGTTTGTGTTGACCAGTGGAGTTTTGTGTGTGTAAATTTGGTGAACTGTGTTATTCACGGTGATGTGCACGTTTTGGGTGGTTTAAGGTGGTTTTCCTTGGTTTTGTGGCTTGTTTGTTGTTTAGATGTTGAGGTTTTCAAGGTTGGCTTATTGATAGAGATTAAACCTCCTGTTTGGTTCTGGGGTATAAGCATGTAGGCTGGTGAGCGCTGAAATCACCCCCATTATGAGGTTTGGGAGTTGGGAGATTTCGGAGAGGTTTGGCTTGTAAATTCTGGGACATTGTGGTGAGGTGTGGTGGTGAATGTAGAGGTTTATTATATTGTTTGGTTTTTGTTTATCATTATTGTGAAGAACTGTGTTTTTGTGATGTCGTTTAATGCCGTTGTAGTTTGTAAGGTGATGTTTGTGTATGGTAGTGAGTTGTGTATGCGGGTTAGTAGAGATAGGTTTTTGGGGGTTTTGGATGTGAAGATGGTATTATAGCCATAGAATTTTAGTTCTCGATATTTACCGGGTAGGTAGGCTTCTTGTATCATAGCTATGTGTATTGTGTTGTTTTAGAAAGACTTCTATTTCTTTGGTTTTATTGTTTAGGCCGTTTTTGGTGAGAGTTTAATGATGTTTGATATTGTGGGTTTGTGTTGATGTGTTTGTGGGGATTACTGCTGGATGGAGGTTGGCGAGATTGCAAATCCAGTTGTGTATTGAAGGGGGTAGCGTTGGAACAGTGTTCATGGATCCATTGTTTGTATCTATTGCAGTTTAAGGGGTTTCTTCTCACTATCTTGTTGCATATTGGGAATATGTAGATTCCAGGTTCGAGATTTCTTTCTGTCACCCACTTAAATTGGTAAGGCTGAGGCATAAGTCGGGAAAGTTTGCCTCATGACGAGTAGGATAAATAAAGTTGTTGAGCGTGGTTGGGGGACGAGAAAACTCTTGAAATCCTTCGTCCGGTCGTCGGTCGACAAGACTTGCCGGTTCGGCCACTTGTCGGCACTTTGTCTCTGAGAATATATAATATATATATATAATATATATATATATATATAGATATATATATATATATATATTAATATATATAATTATCTATATATATACTATATATAATATATATATATATATAATATATATAGTATATATATATATATATAATTTGCTGTTTGTTTTTCTTACATTTAACATTATTTCTGCAAATATATAATAAC